>APFE030609776.1:110847-121918 GCA_000404065.3 Pinus taeda
GATGAGGGATCCATATATAGATTATTACAGAGAGGTGAGTCATCTTCTGGGATCTTGATTAGTGTCTTCTCTCTAATATTTCCTGCTTCCACTTGGAGAATGATGATCTCTTACTCATCCCTGGTTGAAAATTGAGTAGCAAGTGTCAGAGGGGAAGCTTCTGGAAGATTCCATGATCTTCCACCTCGCATTTTTGTCCCTGCCATTTGTCCATTACCGACCATCACACCCTACAGAGGAGTGAATCAGTATGGATCGCACCTTGTACACTGGGAAGGTGATATGCATCGCACCCTCTGCATTGAGCTTTCAGTATGGTCCAGTTTTGACCATTTATCAGTAGTTTTCAGTGGAGAACTTCTGGGAGATGATGTAATCAGTTGACCTTACTCCTTTAGGCAGTGAAGCAACACCTTTAGGGACTTAGGAGCCCTTAGTTTATGGACATTTATAATTGGGGTTGAAGTGCCCAAAAATGTCTATAACAGATGCCCCCTAAAGCATGAGGTCGTTAATCTTTCTGATGTCGGGTGAAATGCTTTACTATGAGAATCTGAAGTTTTTCCGAGATGGGAGGCGACCTGTAATAAAATACAATACAATACATTATTTTGACAACATTTTTTCATGATCTAACTGAGGCAGGCATTCCCATGCTCAGCTTTATAAATTCATTTTCATGTACATAGGACAGACGATCGTCTGTGTGACAGACTGATGATATGGACACCTCATCCTTTGATTTGGATGATCATCTATTCGGCAATGATGTACACTGATGTTTTTATATTCCTGAATATATCGCAGCCTGGATGGATGAAACTAGATCCGAGGTCTTCAAAACTCGTTCAATCTTCACTCGGAGTACAAGTCGATCCATGTGAAAAAATGTTCCAGAGTCGAACATGGAAAGACATTGCCTGATTACGAGCCATTGATGTAAGCTGTTAACAGGCGCGAGAGGAATCAACAATAATGACAATGACCCTCAAGGTACTACAATACAATTCACGTGGTGTGAAAAAGGGACTTGGCGTTGAACACCACGTAAAATCTCTCAGTCGAAGGTCATTGATGTAAACCTGTCGCCGAAAGTGAGAAACTTGCCATTGAGGCATGCAAGCTTCAAAGTACTGGAAGGGTTGTTCCTAAGTCAACTTCTTGGATAATGAGTTGATGTCGACAAGAACCGACCCATCAGAGGAGGGCCTTAATGAATCCCACATCAATGACACGGAACGAAGCAAATGGTTTTGGAGGTGAAAACAAACTGACCATACAGGGTTCAGGGTGGCGGTCATGAAGGAATGAAGCATGAATCTATTGCAGTGGGTGAGACACAAGTGAATTGTCTGAATGACTTCTCTTGAACATATCGGTGACACTGACGATGTATTGGTAGCATTAACCCCAAACATGGATGGTGTGATAGACCAATGGTGATGACCAGTGAACGGAACAACCCAACCCGGCATGGATGCGGAAGGAAAGTGTCGTGTTCAAGAGAAACTTGGTACCAATAAAGCTTCTTCAATTTTTCTTCCCAATTTTCCCCAGTCATTGCTGGCCAATACCTCTTTATTTTTTTCAAGCTTGAGGAGGATAATATATGCTTGTTCTATAATCTGCCCTTCAGGCGAACCTTTCGCTATATTTTAGCGAGCCTAGCGATAGTGAAACTCGTTCTCGTCCATTTGGACGACTTTGTCGCTATTAAGTTTTAACGAGTTTAACGACAAAGATAACTCGATCTCTTTCAATTTTAGAGAATCTGAAAGAAACAGAAAGGAGACTCCAAAGATTCTTTTTCGTTATATAATCCCTTAAGTCTGAAAAAGCATAAAATAATACAAAAGGGATGAATTTTCGATAGTTTTAACAAGCTGAACAAGAAAAGCACTCGATATTTTTGTGTAATAATCCCTCAGGTCCAAAAAGATTAAAATCTAGAGGAGGGATAACACTTTTGATGCCTTTAATGAGCCGGAGAGGCCAATCACTCGGCAATATTTTCATATTTTACGAGTCAGGTGAAAAGAGCTTAAAGAAGACTCGTTTTCGAGGAACGAGTGATGGTTTCGGGTAGCAGCTGATTCCAGGTAAGATTTGGAGTTTTCCAACCACGGTAGTGTCACAAGGATGGTTAACAGAATCACTCTTTGCAGATGTTCCTCGAAGGGGTAAACAATCATATTGGGGTGAATGATCGGCTAAAAACAGAGTGGAGGTGATAGCGAGAACACAATCAAGGCTCAAAAGCTGGCGATAAGGCATTCACAATGGTTATTTACCGGTTAATTTTTTAATGAGCTTAAACGCTGCAGGAAACATTTGCTCATGACTTATGCTTATTTTTTAACGAGCTTGAACTATGTGCTAAAACTGCTCATGGAGGGTTTATTTTTTAACGAGCTTGAACTTTGTGACAACATTGCTCGCCAGTCGTATGATAAGAATGTCTCATTCGAGATGCTATTTTGAAGTGGCTTACATCTCTCAATCTTTGCCACGGATCCTTTCTTTATGCAAGTTAGGAAACGACTAGCCTTACGGATTTAAAGGGTTAGAGGTCCTACAAATTTAAAAAATAAAAAGCCGCTCTTCACTTGCATGCGGAAAGGTTTGCATACCCCCAGGTATAGAAAAAATTTTCTAGGTTACCAAGAGAGTTCTATCCGCGTAGCAGATAAAATGCTTCCTCGGCGATGTTTATTGAAACAGACAAAGGTTAATGGCGTAGATGCATTCCACCCACATAACTTTAACGAAGGTATCTTATTCCAGCCTATTCCCATTTTCCTGTGAGGATGGGTTCGCCAGACTAGTCATATATCCCTCGCGGAAATCCACTCTATACCTAAGGTTTTCCTGCCGAAACAAACCAGGGTGCATGCCCCTTGGGTTTCAGTCACACCTTCCTAAATCACTCGCGCTCATTAGGTGGATAGACTGGAGACCGATGAGACATTTCATGCGTGAAAAGACCATTTAGGGATGGCATTTGACTATTTTCAATGTGCTAACTAGGGAATGACATTTGTTCCACGAGCTTGACCATTCTGCCTTCGTGCGGAAAATACATTACTCTAAAAAGTGAGGAGACGATGGCTCCCATGCAATAAATATAGTCGCATCCAAGGAGTAGATTATAATCTAAAGGTCCTTGAACTACCATAAAATTCATGTAAATAGTTTTCCTTCTCAAAGTAATGGGCACATTTGGAAGGATCCCTAAAGGTCGACTGGTTCCCTTGTCGAAGCCTGTCAGATTTCTCATTTCAGGGAAAAGCGATGGCGAACCAAGCACTTTCCAAGCAGTTGAGGAAAGGATACTCACAGAAGCCCCTTCATCAATGATGGTACCAACCATGACCATTCTGTAAGCTTGTATAATGATTCTGAATGATACACTGGCTGGTAAATGGGGTCTGCCTAGTGGATTCCAATCAAAGGAAATGACTAGGTTGCTTGGTGGTGGGTCCGAATAGATGGCCATATATGACTCTGATGAACTTCCTTCCTGCAATAAAGGAACGAGAGGACTTCCCCCAAGCTCATTGGAGTCTGTGTTAATGAAAAGAATTTGAATGGTGTCGTTCTCTTTCTCTTTAGTGACGGTATCATTTGAAGATGAACACTCTGAAGGCGAGGCCGAGTCAACTACCGTATCGACCCTTTGACTTTCGTCTGGTATGGATTCAAAGGGTTCATTTTAAATGATAGATGCTTTGGCCAACCACAATGGTGGGCCAGCCAGATTTTCAACCGGTGGAAGACCTCGCAAGAGTTTTTTATATCCAGGAGGAATTCGTAGCGGTGAAACCAGACAATCATCCAAAACTCTTTTAGCTTTGTCAAGGAAGGGACAACGGTGGACGATGTGATTTCCTTCACACTACTTACAAGGAAATATGGGATTCCTTCTATGTCCATGAGCTTCACTTTCACTGGTTGATGGTGAGCATTCAACATGATCGCCAGAGGTTGACACTACCGGATTGTGCAAATGAGGAGACCAGTCCCTTAAGATCCAAGGGATGCAGGGAAAATCTCGGTGATAGTGGTCTCCATTGCAAATGACACAAGGAGATTTAGGTTTTGACTGTGCGGTGTGAGAATTTTCGCTAGACGACGCTTGGTTGCCCCCTTTCGATTTTGGTTCCTTTTTTCTTTTCCTTTTTCTCTTTCTTCTTCTTCTTCTCAGTTACTTGATTTTTAGCTTTATCGGCTTTATCAAGTGAAGAGGAAGGAGGAGAGGGAGAATCAGATGAAGTAGAAGGTTGGGAGGCAACTCTAGTGTTATCTAGTTGTTGATTAGACTATTCAGGAATTACAAGATTCTGAACGATAGAGGTAGAGAAGAGACAGACAGGCAAACCAATTGTCAATCCTGGAAGTGACAAAGTGGCCATATGGGGCACACCAACATCTCCCTAAGAGGAGAAGGGACTAGGATTTCCTCCAAGGGGAAATCCTTGGTTTGTAGACTCCATTTTCTCATTCAAAAGACCAACGAGGGAATTATTGATGTTATTCCAATTAAAATAAATTTTTAGATGCTTTGACACAACTTTTTTTTTCAATTTTAAAGAGTCGAGAAGAAACAAAGGATGACTCTAGTCGCCTTCGATTTTTATTGAGCCTGAAGTGACAAGTGCTCAGAGGACATTTTCCTTTAAGGTGTCTAAAAAGGAGCAAAATGGACTTCTCTGGAGATCTAGGTAGAGAGGATTACCAAACCAATTGCAAAACTGCAGAATAATTTTTACGGTATGGAAGTCAATCATCCCGAATGTTGTGTTCGGTGCATTGCAATCGATAGGGCGGCAGACACGGCTCCCTAAGGATAAACGATGTAGCCTATTGTGGTCTCCCAATATATACTCGACGGTACGTGGGAGCACAAGTCCGTACTGGAACTTGCCGTCTCAGAGTGGACGAATCGCCCAACCAACACTGAAAGCAATAGTTACCAGGTTTTACAACGCCGGAATACGTCTCTAGCCTAGACCTCTAGATGTTGTGCGTTATGTTCCAAAGCGTTGTTAGATTCATTGAATTTATTTTAAGTTGATCTTTCTTAACAATTTGCCTTTCAGGTTCACCACGTGATGTGTATATAATTCCTAAAATGTAGTCTAAGATGATAAACAAATGTTTCATCTTCTTTCATCAATGAAAATCCTAGCTACTAAAGGGAAGAAAGTCAAGAATCTTTTCTTCACAAAGCACAGAGCACACGCTAAATGCACAGTCCTAAATCAAGCCAAGCAATCAAAATGCAAATGCACATGCATGTATTTGTTTTTAGCCTTCTTAATGTGTGAATGATGTTAAGAAAGCTATGTGCAAAACTGAATTACTTTTAAAGCAACAGTACTCAACAAAATTCTTTTTCAAAACGAAGTGAAAGCAAGAGAGACACTTTGCGATTTTTAAATGGAAATTTCTTTTCAGCACTTTAAAACTAATAATTCAAATCCTATACAATAGTAACTGTATAATCGACTATCAAGAACAAAGGGATTGCTTTCTAAAACTGAAAATGACAGCTACAACACTTTCAGATCTAGAGACAATAGTTTGACTATGCTACTTTTCGCAAAAGAGAACTAAAAATGACGCAAAATGCATAAAAACATTTATAGTTCTTTGCACTAAGGAGGTGGAATAATGCAAGAGAAGGGGGTTTTCACAGAAGCACACTGACTACAGACAGCAAAACTCCTTAATAGGACTGAAAATAGTGAGAAAAATCCATAGTTTGAGGGTAAAGTTAACCCTCCCTGACCATCGCACATCTTACACAGTGAACTCAGTATGCAGCACAGTTACTGCACTCGGGAAGTGTGATGCATACAGACTACCTTGAGGCAGGGTGCGATGGTAGCAGTGTGAGACTTCAAACAGGATTTCACTCACAGTTTGCAATCTAGTTCAGGTGTTTAGGGCGAATAAGTAAAGATCAGTTTATGTAAAACACAGGGGTGATCTAAGAGGTTACTAGAGCCACCACTTAGGGCAATTAGATTGCTTGCAGATCTATTGTTTAATTCATAAACAAAACCCCAGAGATAGACTGAAAAAGCATTGATCTACTTTGCATTTGTATAAAAAATGCAGTTCGAAGGCCAGCTGGCTTGACTTCAGGCTCCATTTGTAAGTTTATAAAAGAAACAATGATAGATAGGCTAACAAGTAATCTAGTCGCTCCCCAGCGGGGTCGCCATTTTGTTATCCGGGAATAGTGTCCACTCGGATGCTGTTATTCCCACTAACATGGGTGGCTATCTTAGAAACAAAGAATCAAAGTCTACTATTTTTTCCTTTTATGAAAATAGACGAGAGGAGAACCAAGAAGAACAACCTGAGTCTTGCATTTGATTTCCTCTCCTTCTTGATAGAGCTTCATCGCTTCTTCTTTGTCTGCGCAGCTTCAAAAGAACCTGTGGAATCACAACAACATACTACTAGCCAAGAAACAAAGATCTAAATTCATAAATAATATAGGATTAGATGTGTATTAACCATAGACATGCATATATAAACAAGTACACAAGAATATGGAAGGAAACAATAATAACTTTATTAAGATAAAAAGTAGCAAGAGGATTACAACCATGTGCTCTGACCCAACATCATCCTCTAACTAGGAAGCCCTTCTTCACCTCAAGCAAATCTTAGATCACCCAACACTATGAATGTACACCAGAAAACCAACAACACTTCTCTATAAGATACAAAATTCCAACCCCTGAATCTCTGTGATGAGGGATCCATATATAGATGATTACAGAGAGGTGAGTCATCTTTTGGGATCTTGATTAGTGTCCTCTCTCTGATAGTTCCTGCTTCCACTTGGAGAATGATGATCTCTTACTCATCCCTGGTCGAAAATAGAGAGGCAAGTGTGAGAGGGGAAGCTTCTGGAAGATTCTGTGATCTTCCACCTCGCATTTTTGTCCCTGCCATTTGTCCATTCTCGACCATCGCACCCTACAGAGGAGTAAATTAGTATGCATCGCACTTTGTACACTAGGAAGGTGATATGCATCGCACCCTCTGCATTGAGCTTTCAGTATGGTCCAGTTTTGACCATTTATGGGTAGTTTTCTGTGGAGAACTTCTGGGAGATAATGTAATCAATTGACCTTGTTCCTTTAGGAAGTGAAGCAACACTTTTAGGGACTTAGGAGCCCTCAGTTTATGGACATTTATGATTGAGGTTGAAGTGCCCAAAAATTTCTATAACAGACGGTGTTCTTGTTAACGGGGGGAGTATGTAATATCCCTATTGTAAATACTCAATGTAAATTCAAATAGTTATGAAATAGTAATTTTAAAAGTTACAATTCAGTTACATAACTAATTCTTGATTTTTGTGAAAGCTAAATGAGGATGAGATCAAGAAAGGAAAGGCAATTTGAGGACACAGGGGTTTTTAGTTCTTCATCTTATGAACGTCTTCTGGGTGAAGGAAAGGTGGTATGTCCTCGTAGCAAGCACGCACTATTAAAAAGGAGGATCATTTGTACCTTCAGAGAAGCATAGACATGTACATCCTTGGTTTTGGGTGCTTGCTTTGTTGCTCTGGGAAATTGATGGTGTTTCCGAGCGGTTTTTATGTAATCCTGGATTCTGGCTTCACCTCTTCTGGCTGAGTGCGACTATGGGCTTTATCTTCCAGTCAAATGTGGCATGTGTGGGGCCAATGGTTTTTGTTGGAAACTTGTTGCATCTTCTGGGAGCGTTGGATATTTGTGGCTACTTCAGGCTTCTTTGCTTTCCCTGTTTCATGGTTCTTATGGTTTATATTGTTCACACACGACTATCATTTTTTCTTTGGATGGCTTGTGGTGGTACAACTAAAGAAGATAAGTTAATCTTTTGAAATATTGTTTGTTTATGTGCACAAAAATATATGGTTAATAATGTCTATGTTCTTTAAAGTAAATTCTTTATTTTTGTGCACAAAGTATAGTTTGCTTATGATTGTGAGGTATTGCAAAGTTTCCATGTATTAAAATATTGCAGGGATATAAGTCATCTTGAAAGTATTCGTTGCTTAGTTTATGCACATAGCACAGTAAAAGCTAAATAGTTTTGTGATTTTCTTGAGAGTGTTAAAAGCTAAGTAGCTTTATTATTTCTTTGGGATAAATTACACAAGGTTCTTGTGAAGTACCCAAGATATCCTCTTGAGAAGAGATGTATGAGACATCTAAAGTTCTTGAGGAGATTGTTGTTTTATATTTTCTTCACAAAGAAAGTATATTAGTACATGTAAATAAAGATTATATATTCCTCTTGGTAAAGAAAATAGGGTTTTTACTTGAATAACCTAAAGAGGGTTTTACTTAAATAGCGTTAGCATGGGTAATTTATTATATTACTACATGTAGATTAAGGTTATATATTCCTCTTGTAAAGAAAATTTATTACCACATGTAGCTAAATATTGACTATTATATATATATTTTCTTGGTAGAGAGAAATATATTACTAGATGTAGGTAAAGGATGTTATTACTATATATAGGAAAAGATGGTTATTATATATATTTGCAACATTAGAAGATAAGTAACATTTATTTTGTTTATATAACATGCATATGTGTTTATGTAAGAAAAGATAGGATGAATTCTCTTTTCTTAAAAATGGATTTCGTAGTCATTTTCCTAAAAGTGAATATAGATTAAAGAGGGTAATTTGTGAAATATTCTCATGGGTAGAGAGTTCTCTTGAAAATCAATACTTAGTTATGAGAAAATATAATAACCTATGCATAGATAAAGTGCATAGAGATAAGTCATAGGAAGCTTCTTTGGAAAGAATATATCTTTTTATGCATGAAAGATAAGTTAATGTTGTTAATCCCTTTGCAAGAGTTTGAAAAAATTACATGTTTTGTTGAGTAAAAAGGTAAAGGATTTGTGTTTTGCATATTGGATAGTTTGATTTAATTGCATGGTTAAAGGATAAAGAGTTACCATTATTGTTAGCTTAGTTCTTGTGCCCTCAGGAAAGGTTGAATATGATACTTTCTTGAAAAAAAATGCACGAGAACTTTTTTATGATACTTTCATGGAAACAAATGCATAATAACATTGTACATAAATGATAGAGAAACTATGTTGGGTTCTTGAAAAATAACTATGTGAAAAGAACACATGTGCAAAAGCATTGAAAAAATAGTTTATTATCTGTATGAAGATATAACTATTATGTTGTATATTTTAACGAGAAACAAGGATTTGTAGAACTATTGGTTTAGATCTTTTAAAAAGAAATATGCATTAGTGTGAATAAGAATTGTGGAAAGTAAAACAAGTATTTACTTGAATATATGTACTAGTTCATTATTATGACATGCTTGATAATTATTTGTGCACAACGTTGTTAGAAGAACCATGTTGTGATATTATATTTACGACACATGCACATGAGTAAATGTTAAAAGATCAGTTTTAGAGACTGATTATTGATTGATTAATATTGTATGTAATCTTGTTGCCAAAACTTGTTGACAACAATAATGATAGGAAACGATGACGGTTTGTGCCAAAGAAAAATGATGTTTAACATTGTGGTAGGTAAAGAACTACGGTCCATGCTCATGAGTACGAGTTGTGGAATCGTACATTCATAGAACGATCATGCCACAAGGAGGTAGAGAGTGGTGATATCTAGGTAAATGTTTTCATGGAAAATGTAATAGCTTTTAGCTAGTTATGTGACATTTTAATGATATTTCATTGTAATACTTTATGACAACGGATAAGGGATGGAATCCCTTATATGCCATTGAATGAGGGGTGAAAATCCTCACGAGTATTTAATAATAAAATTAAAGGTTTTTTAGTTTTCACCCTATAGGGTTTTCAGGGCATATCGGTGTTCAATGATGTGATTGCTTATTTTGTCAGATTGATGGGATTGAATACTTGATGATGTTGATTCCTTATTTGATGTGATAAACAAGTATGTGATTAATTAATATGGTTAAGGGAAATCATGAAATGGATGCAAGGTTCATGAGACAATTTATGTTAATATACTACAATAGTGGTTGTCAACGGTTACGCAACTTATTGTCCGCTATTGCAATTTACTTTATGTACTAATGAACATTATATCTAACGGTTAATGAGGAATGTGGAGTAGTGATTTTGGATAATTACTTGTGGGTAACTTGTGTAAAAAAATTCTAACTCCTTGCTTTTACATGTGAGGTTACCAGGGTACATTACACTAACCAATCCTTATGTTTTCAACTAAATTTATTTCCATGGAATATATAGCGGATTGAATACCAAAACTTCAAAAATTTCTTTTAAAAAAAATCACCTAGTTACATAATATATGTGAAATAGAATAAATCACAAACTTTTACCAAAAAAATTAAATATTAAAATTTATCTAAAGTTTCATAACCCTAAATTCACTAGTTCCATAATTCTCGAAAAATTAATCACCCAACTTTTTGGAGATTAAACATTAAAATTTATAAATAAAAATAAAATAAAAATAAAAAAAATATAAAAAAAAAATTCATCTAAACATTATCATTTGGATTTTTATTATGATGCACTTTTTGTATTTTAAAAAAAAATGTAGACTTTATTTCACTCAGATGATATTGTTATTATTATTATTATCATTATTTAATTTTGATGTGACATCAAATTGGTGTATGAGACTCCCTTCTTTGTAGGACAAAGGACCCTTATTATTATTATTATTATTATCTAATTTTAATGTCACCAAATTGGTGTATGAGACCCCCTTGTTTGTGGGACAAGAGATCCACCTCCCCATAGCGATGTGACTACTAAGTCTACGAAGACATACACACTCTACCGCTATAGTGACTTGACTACTACCCCCTATAGTTTTGAACTTGTAACTTCTTAAGAGGAAAAGCATACTCTTAAGCATTCGTCTCACTATAATATTATCAATGCATATTATACAATAATAAATATTGAATATAATATTATAAATGTGCTCTTAACCACTAAACCCACTCAAGCTGTGTAATATTATAAATACATATTATACAATAATAAAT
>APFE030609776.1:122815-133651 GCA_000404065.3 Pinus taeda
AGAGGTCCAAATTGGTAATAAGACTTACTTTTTTATTGCTTGTATTTTCCTACCCTGTATATAGAAATATAAATATTACTATATAATTAGAAGTAATTGATATCAAATATAACTTAGACAAAGAAGATCTTAAGAAAATGAAAATAGATTTCATCATATATGTAAAATATATGTTAAGGTCTATATGAAAAATGTAAATTACATGATGCTCCAAAATAAATATTTTAGATAAGCTTAAGATTTTCATTTTAAATTTTATTTATTTATTTTGAAACTAGAATATTTAGACTATTCCTCTAAAAATACATCTTCAAGTTTCTATTCCTTAGGAATAAATCCACACAAGGAAAAAATGAAAGATACATGTCTAAATTGAAATAGTAGAAATAACAGAAGGAATAATACCAAGATGCTCAAAAAACCGACCTATAAAAAATCATCCATCGACGAAATTAGAGAAGAGTACCGATGTAAATTCAAAATTCCAAATTCTGGAATCAAATCTTTACTCTGGAAAAGAACATAAGGAACTAAGATTTTATATATATATATATTTTATTGTAGAAAAATTAAAATATCTAATAATAGTTATTAAAAGTTGAAATTTTTAAATATAACTTTTTTTAAATAATAATGTTTAGTTTTTTTCCTAAATAATTTTATTATTTTAATAAAAGGACTATTATGTAAATTAAAATATACAAATAAAATTTAAATTAATATCTAATATTCTTTTATTTAAATAAAATATGCAAACCTTCATCTATTAGACAAATATTTTATAAAATAAATGTTTTTAAATAAAATATTTAAAAACTTTCTCATATAATAAATCCAAATTGGAAAATAACATTCACCCATGTTATCTTATTAATCAAACACTTCACTTAAAATAAATAAATAAGTAAATAAATTAAATATAATTTTTAAAAAGCTTTCCATTCAATAAATCCAAATTTAAAATATCTTTCAACCGAAATAACCATGTTGTCTTACAAATTTTACAGCATCCCAAACCTCAGCCCATGGTCATAAATTAGAAGTATATGGCGTTACAGTCCAGTCCAGCACAATAAAGGCTTAAGTTTACTCTAAAAGTTTATATTAACAGATCTAACCAATCACGATGGACGCACTTTCATATTCATACTACTACATTTTGAGGTTTGTAATAAATATCTCCAAGTTACCTACCGAAAGGAAAACATCCTTCATACTGTGTTAATTCGCAAATATAATTATATATTTCTCCATAAACTACTAAGATTTTTAGGATTGCTATTATCCTTCATACCATAAAGAGGGCGGGCATCGTAGCTCCAGAAACCGCTGCAGTGTATCGACAGTTAATTCATATTTCATCTATAAATTAATACGTACGATTGTTCTGACTTGCGTATAACTATGCAAGAAAGTATAATTATTCATGGCAGATAACCCTCCATGGAAAGATCCCAGTGGACCTCACAGCAACGGAATTACACAACTGATCATTTATCCCCAGGGGAAGTCGAAGCTTGAGAACCAATTATAAACTCTAGCCCTACTGGATTACATGCCGCTTCAGGTTGACTAGTTTTGAGGTTACATATATCATGGTAATAGTCCATCGCTGCTTGACCAGCAGCAACGAATTCAGCATTTTCCTGCCCTGAGAAAATAGTGGAACATTTCTTTTTTCGTTTGTCATTAAATTTACATTTGTCTGCAGCATCCTGTACAGTGTTCGTTAGGTCGCCCCGATCGTCAGGTATGCCGCTGAACTGAATATGGTTGCTGAGGGGTACACGTTCGCCTTCCCTTCGTTTGTGCCTCGCATCCGATAGTCCCTTCAATTTCCTTCTTGACTTCACTGACCTCCGCAGTTCGCTCACGGCCGTGGCTTCCACGGGGATCATACTTTTACACTCCGGAGACATGAAATTTCCCTGCGGAACGGCACGGAAGGATCCTCGCAGGATGCTGTCCACTCCCGCCTGGCACTCTGCCCACTTCCCCGACAACACAAGGCCCAGTAATCCATATACTGGATTTACAATTCTGCCACATGCCTCGTATAGAAGAGACCGGAATATTGCTGCAACACCCACCACAAAAATTAAGTTTATGGTCAATATTATACACTCTTTCTCTTCTATATTTTACAGTTGCTTTAAGGGAACTTTGTCTGAACCATATAGCATAAAACATTACTGAAACTAGAGGGTGGATTGATCGTTGAATATAAAAACCAGCGCAGCTTGGTCTGAATTAGGGTTTGGTATGTGCCTATGAAATCTACAAATGCATATGGCAGAAAGTTGTGCCAGATGTCACATAAATAAAAAATTGAAATTTGAAATCTACAGCTGTATAACCGATCCGATTAAGATGGGCTTGTGAATATAGGTTATTTGCAATCTTGAGATGCATATGAAAATATCAAACCCTGCAACCTCAAACTGCATATTAGAGCAGGGTTTATTCCATAAATATGATTTAGATTGGTCCGGGTTTACATTTGGCCTATAAATACCTATCAAATTTAGATAGTTTTATATTAGGATTGAAGTACTGTTAGTATGAGAAAATTACCAGGCCTCAAATGCTCGGGGCCGTTGCTAATGAGATTCGTCAGTCCAGCACGTCCATAGAACTTCGCTAAGAAAATGATGGCGTTGGCTTGTGATTCTGCGGTGGGTATCCAGTGGAGGCAGGGGCTGAGAATGCAGGATTCACTGCAGCCTTTCCGCAGAACTCGGCAGCCGTTGCAGCTCATCCTCATTATATCGTCTGATCTGACAAACAGCAGAGCGTTAATAAGAATACTGTGTTCAATATATGTGCGCAAGGGATCTGGCAATCTGACATATAAAACGCCTAGTCTAAACAGGCAACGATTTCATCTCGAAAACCATAGAAATTCCTCTAATGATTTTGATTTTTTTTGTTTGGGGTTTTAAGACTGCTGAATCTATTTCTTTCTCCAAAAAAAATCAGGAAAAACCATTTCAACGCTCTAAATTTTTTTGAAATCGTTAGGCTACGTAGAAGAAATTGTCGCCTGGTTATACAACTGCAATATAAAAGGGAAAGAACAGCAACTACAAAAATGGGGGAGACATGACCGACATGAGTATGCCGATAGTCCAAGGCTTTTAGAATTTCTAAATAACTATGCGGATCAAAAGTACGGGTTGGAATTTCAAACTTTTTGGTAATATCAAAATTATTATAGGAATCAAAATTGTCGGTTGGAATATAAAATTGCGTGATTAAGGGACTCGCGGGACCGAGGCTCTGTGAATTTGAAGCACGCTCTGCCCAAAATATAAAATAAAGAAAAACTCCTTGACTTTTTGTCCATGGAGACAATAACAGATTGACGGCTATTCGGATTCGCCAAAAGGTTCAGTCACGTCGACCATGGTTTTTCTATAATTTAATTCAAACTTTGATCGTTGGATAGATCTTCCGATGTCCATTTTAACTAGGATTGCTTGCAAACAAAACCCACTTATTATAAACATTTTCGAACAGTGCTATATTGGACGGGAGATTGAAAAGGAACATTCCAATCGTTTTGTTTTCATAATTTTCGGTGGAGGTTGGTAATTTTTTTTCATTAAATTTATCCATTTTGTTGCTGAGGTTTGATGATTTTGTCCTGGACTTCGGCGGCATTCACGATAATAGTCTTGTGACTTTAACTCAGCTACATATAGAACTTATTTGTGTAATTTTGTAGCATTCAAGATACTAATTTTATGACTTTGACTTAACGAGAAATAGCAACTATTTAACTTATTGCACCGGATTGAATTTCAAAACCCAAGCACCAATTAATTTTGATAATTTCAAGAGTTACAACGTCTGTTTCAACAATTTAGAAAAAGGAAAAAATTTTGTTTCAACCATTTAGAATTTAAAAAACTGAACAAAATTTAGAACCATAGCCTACGAGCAAACAAATTGCCAAGTGTCAAATACCGTATGTATTAAGTACCAAGTGTCAAATACTCGTATGTATTAAGTTGTCGCGACATATAAATATGTTGGAGAATCTAATTCCAATCACGTGTTAGGTGTCAAAACCGTCACTCCAAGTGTCTTTGTTCAGTTTCACTTAGTCTAGTTTAGTCAAGTTTCACTCCATTGATTTATCATTAATGTTCCTATGTAATCTTATTTAACTGATTTGTAATATGAGAGAAGAGAAATCCTCTCCATTTTTTTCTCTTCAATTTTTGTCAAAATATGTATCCAAATCTATTATTAAAACTTTACTAACACAAATAGCCCATAAAACCACAAAATATTATTTTTTTAATTTTTTGCATCTACGGAGAGGACTTGATGCCTTAAAGAGTATGTAGTTTAAGACATCTTTATAGATATGTATGGTATTTCACATGATTAATGTATTAGATATCCCATGGGATGATAACAAATCAAAATTTTAGAATTTTTATTTTTTGCATCTAAAGAGAGGACTTGATACCTTAAGAGTATTGGTTTAAGACAGTTTTACTGTCATGCCCCTAGGGTAGTCGCATTGCCCAGGGTGTCGTGCGACACTAATAAGAGTCATTAAACTTGTTTGGAAATTCTTACGCCTGTACTACGTCTTATGACAGTTATACTTATGTTGACGGTGTTGGACCTGCGAACATTCAGGGGGGTCTCGCCAATATGAATTCCCAATTAGACCTCACATCATTTAGTGAGTCCCTTAGAAGCTTGTAATAGTACACAAATTGAAAGGAACACACGAGCATAAAGGCATTACAAGTGAGCCTGCAAAAGAGTTCACAAGTTAACCATGATAGAAATATACAACAAAACACATTCAACAAGACATATACTAAAGGAAACAAAATACGTCATAAGCATTAGCGTAAGTGAAATACTATACATTGCAAACATAAAAAGAATAGTCCTACTATATTTACAAGATATGCATGAAAATGTTTTGGCTTTAAGCTTTTATTAAAGTGAAAGCTCCAAGAATACATATACCATCGCTGAACCACTACCCAACAGTGGAACATGACGTCTACATCTGCTCCTCTAGAGAAAGATACTCTCAATATGCTTTGGAGAAGCAAATGCTCTCAAAAAGCTCCCAACTTCTTGATTCTAAGCCTAGCCTAGCCTAACTAAAATCTTGGCTCAAAAAAGCTTGGCTCCCAAAAGCCTTTTATATCAGTTTTGAGCACATATTTATAACAAAAGGGGTGACTATTCACTTCCCACTTGTGATTTTTGAACTTTTCTCATGACTCTTCAACTTCTTTACAAAATGTATTTTCAAATTCATTAAATTATGACTTCAAATTCCATAATTGAGACTTGGAATTTCACTTACAAATTAATTTAAAAACTATATTACAATAAACTTATACCCATATGAGACAAAATTGTGTAGAGCCAACTAGACATCCTAATAAGACAAAAGTCAAGCTTGAGTTTGGGGAAACTCTAGCTCAACAACTTCAACTTGTAGGTTATCGGTCACATGACGGTGTGAAGCCTTCTACTACACGATGACTTCCCCCAACTATTTGATAGGATCAAGCTAAATTCATACTCTAGCCTCCATGGCAGTTAGGTACACTCATTTGGAACTAGTATAGATTTCCTTCTTTAGGAAGAGTATCATAGTATTGATTTCAATAGTGCCACCAACGTACTTTTGCATCTTCTGCATATTTACTTCAATTTCTTCCTTGGTAGCAATATGTCTAAATCAATCCAAGTATTCTTCAACCTCTTGGCTTCAGTGAGTGAACCAAGTAATGGGATCTTCTGTGATTTCACCATGAAATCTATCTTATTGTACAATCATGCATATGAGGCCCGAGTATTGGCGATAAATGAGGCAAGTTGTTTGTTTCTCTGAATGGTCATCCATAATTGTGCTTTCTCCAACTGTCAATGTTTCCTTGCTTTCTTTGCCAATTTGGGTGGTGTCCCTTTGTATTTCATTGACTGTTCATGCATGGTAGTGATGGCTGTATGGACAGCCTTAGGATCTTTGGCATTATCTTTACACTTTTGTTGCATGTCGTGCAAGTGGACATCTACCTTCAACAAATGAAATTTCAGCTTAAAAGTGCCCATGAAATTTTCATGTACATAATATGTAAACTGATCAAAATTATTTAAATTTAAAAAGAGGTACATATAGATATTTTGGAGGGAAAATTTTAAAAACTATTTTTTTACTTGTATTTTTAGCTTATCTCCTTACATGTTTACTCAAATTTCAAGTCTAGAAACTCTTTGGATGCAAAATTAAATTATGCATGGAACGAGTACCCATTATGCGTACTTTTGAGAAGATGTTTATTGACAACAATTGAAGATACATTAAAAAGTGTGTTTAAACATGTTTTTTCAATGTATCTTCAATTTTATCAATGTGGGTCTTCTCAAAAGTATGCATAGTGGGTACTCGTTCGATGCATAATTTAATTTTGTTTCCAATGACTGTCTATACTTGAAATTTGAGTAAACCTGTAAGAAGATAAGCCAAAAATACAATTAAAATTATAGTAGTTTTCCTCTTTATCCTCCAAAATTTATAACTCTTATTTTATTTTTTTCCTATTATTTTATTATTTTTAATTAGGAGCCCACTTTAGGTTGAAATTTCCTCTAATGATGAATGTGACAATTTCTTCATACAAGCTTCGTATAGTTTGTCCCAATGTCGATAAACTTTCATGAGAGTTGTGTTTTAAGCCTTTGCTCAAAGTTGTTCAAATTCTTGCCTTGGAACCTGCAAGTTCTTTAACAATTGTTTGTTCTCACCCATCAAATACTTCGTGTTCCAAATTATAGCTCTAGTGAAGGCCAAGTTTGCTAGGACAATGGCACTTGGATTTCATCTAGTGTCTGTCGCAGTCACCCTTTCTCTAATGAATGGAGGAGGTGTGAGGTTGTGAAGAAAATGTTTCTTCGTCGCTTTTACAATATTGTTTTGAATCTCAACATAAGTCAGATTGTACGTGTCCATGAGCAAATCCTAATCAAGAGGAAAAATTTCCTCTGCTTCGCTTGGAACTTGCTTTGTTAGAAGAGGGTGGGGAGAATAAATGGTGACCTATTGTGTACTTGGTATTAGATCAGCATCTTGGTTATGTAGCTTCCGTTCCACCTCCATGTCTTGGACCTTGATCAACTCAATCTCTTAAGTGAGCACCTTATATTGCATTTTTTTCTCTCCTCCTCTAGTTGTTGGTCATGTTCCTTTTCTTCGGCTCATATTTGTGTGACTTTTGCTTCTTCTACTCTTCTCCTTTCTTATTCTTCATGCTTTTACCTTTCTGCCTCCAATATCTTCTTCTCTCGTTCTTCCCTCTAGTTCTATTTTGCTTCATGCATCCTCTATTTACTCTTCTTCTATGTTGTTGTGGCTACTTTGTGTGTGATGAGATATTCTTTCATTTTGTGGATCCTCTCTCCCCGTGGACTATGCACAATTTTCCTCTTGCCCTTTTTGTGCACTGGGTTATGCCATTCCATCGGCATTGCCTCTAGAATGATTTCTTTATGCAGAATAACCTGCGATGTTTTAGTGAAGCTGACTGGTTCGTGGGACTCGGAGGCATTATAACCATTCTTCCATGCTTCCTCCTTGTGTCTTTGAAAGGTATCACTTATCCACTGACAATGAATCATCACACAATGGTCTTTGTGAACATTCCTTGGATCGTACGAATTGAATTCCAAAAACTTGAATGTGAATTTTTCAATTTCCTTGTTTTCGTTGTCTACAAATTTGAGATTCTTTATCTTTTACAATTTGATCTACTTTGGAAGTGCTGGCCAAGGTGCTTTCTTCTTCCTATGCAAAGAAGCTGAAAACCCTGTGGAGAGATGGTATGCGACTTCTTACCTGACTAATTTGCTGGTGGCATACCTTTACAAAAGATTGAGAGCCTTCTGTCATATGAACATTATGAGGATAGTGTCATCTAGTGAGGCAAACCAATCTATTATCTCTGACGCTAGTTCCATTGCCCCACGTAACATGCAAGATGGCTCCTCCTCAAAGATGAACTTGTATAAGAGAATGAGGAAGTGATCAATCAGTTTTTCCATTAATCCTCTATGGTTTCACTTTGAAAGTTGTTGAAAATAGCAACAAGAAGTACTAAAAATATAATCCAGAAGTTCCAATTTAATTTGTTGTTGAATTAAACTGAGAATTAAAATAAAATTATATTTTCATAACAACATGTAAATAGCTAATTAAGTTTAATTAACTTAATCAACCTAGGAATTTTTACTTGGAAGTATTTATGAAGTCATGTATATGTTTTCCCTAATTATAGGGGTCGAATATCAGTTAATTGTGAGTTGTAACTAGATAACTCAGTTTACTGAGTTAAGTTTAGTTAAATTTGTTCCAAATTTTTTGAGGAACTAATAGTTAATTAACAGTCGTCTGGTGCACTAATGCACTAACTAGTGATACTCTACTTAACTGAATATTCCAGCATTAGAAGATCATGCATGTCGATTCCGAGAAAGACCTAATTAACACTAGAGTGTAAGGACAATGTACTATCAGTTGTATAATTTTCTGAGTAGTACATATGGTGCATGCAATCAGGAACTGAACCTTGAAGGGATTGCACAATTTTGGATGCACTGGTTTCCCTTAAGATGGGCTAATCAACAATAAGAAATGGGTGAGGAAATAGGGGCTTGCAGAGTTGGAGAATTTGCTAAGTGTTGTTCAAGAGTTTTCTTGTGAGCTAGAGATTTATTTTACTGAGTGTTGGGATTGTTCTTGAGAGAATAAGAATTGTATTATCATCTTGGATTTCTGATTTAATGCGATATAGATAATGGGGTTTTGAGTTATGGATTTCCTTGAATATTTGTTGTTTTATGTGCCATTGATTTGTCTTCCTGTTGATATTATAGTCTCTATCAATCTATTGGCTTCGACTAGTTGATAATAGAAGTAGATTCTTGTCCTGTTCTTTAATAAATTGCATGAGCTTTTGAATATATAGGATTTTCAACATGGAATCAGAGGTGAGAACTGTATACTAGAGGATATTTTTAGGTTTTAATTTTTGGGTTATTGGTGAAATTTGAATTTGCAATAGACACTTTAGGATCAATAGATGGAATTCTATGGTTTATGGCTGAGTATGCCTTGGATGGAAGCTCGATTTATATAGCCTCAAAGGATAAGATGGAGGTCGTGTCAGAGGATAATGGCTTGAATGAATTCATTGATCAAGACATTCCTAAGCCACCAATATCAGATCCTCATAATCTGGCCGAATGGAAGAAGTGTGTGGGAAGGGTGAGGCGGATAATCCTTGAGGGAGTTCTAGACCACATTGTCTCGAGTCTCCATGGGAAGGAAACTCTGCATATTATGTGGAAATAATTGAAGGACCTTTTCCAGAACATCAGTTATGAAAGGAAGTTTGCGCTGAAAGATAAACTTCAAAAAATCAAGATGGAAGTGAGTGATTCAATTCCAAATTACTTAACCAAGTTCAATCAATGTCGTGATGAACTTGGAAGTGTTGGAATCATGGTTATCAAGGATGATATGGTGAGTCTTACTCTTCTAGGACTACCAAAGAGCTAGCATAGTTATCAAGACTCTGTTAATGGTTGAGATAAGATGCCAGATTGGGAATGATTATGGTCAAATTTGATGCAAGAGGAGATCAAAAGGAACAACAAAGATGCGACCTCTTCAAAGGAAGTGAAAGAGGGTTTTTCCATAGCAAGTAAGGAAAAGAAGCCCAAGGGAAATAAGTCCCAATGCGAGGATGGTGGAAAGAAGATGAAATTAACGAAATCCAAGTGTTTTCACTGTCACGAGCATGAGCACTATGCTAAGAACTGATCAAAGAAGAAAGGAACCAAGAAGGACCTGATATTAGTAATAACATTTAAAGATCTAGCTTCGTAATTCAAAATTGATTTCATTGTCATTGCATGAATGGGTGGCACTACCATGGGAGGCATGTGGTATCTTGATAGCGAAGCCTCATTCCATATGACGGGGAATAGAAATCTCTGTAGTGATTTTGAGGAGAAATACCTCAAGCAAAGTATAGATTTTGGAGTTGAAGAGGAGTATAGAGCTACCGGGATTAGTACAATTACCTTTCAGAGGGATTTTGGCTCCCCTATTAAGATCAAATATGTGATGTATGTTCCAAGACTAAATAATACTCTTGTTTCAGTCGTGGTATTAGAATATTGTGGCTATGATGTGGTGTTTTGTAAGGGAAAGGTTTTCCTTAGACAGATCACCACAAGACACATGAAACAGATTAGTTCATGGGTCAAGAAGCTATATTCTCTTGAGTTTCAAGGTGAATGCAAAGCCTTGAGAAGCAAGGAAAATTTTAGAGACTTGGTGGTTGAGAGGGAGAGTAGATTTCCTCTCAACATGCAGCCCCAGAGGAAGCCTCAGAAGCAGCTTCGGGAAATTGTACAATAGTCACAATTAGAGGAGTTGAGAGGAGACCAAGTGGAGAGATCCACTCAAGCAGAGAAGAAACAGTCGCAGAAGAAACTCCAGGAAGTTGTGGAGCAACCACAACTAGAGAAGTTGAGAGGAGACCGAGTGAAGGCATCCACTCATGTAAAGACCTCTAGTAGGGGGAATTTCAATACAAGTTCACTAAGGGATCACATTCAGCCATACCTCCAGGTGTGATGTGGGGCTATGTGATGTGATAGTCCTAAGAAGGTTGAAATTGGGTAGGGTCCATTGAGAGGTTTTATCTCATGGATCCTACCTCACTATAGGAGCCCAAAGTAAATAGTAGCAGGAGGAATTAGTGGTATTGATGTAGTCAGAGA
>APFE030609782.1:19624-52718 GCA_000404065.3 Pinus taeda
CATTTTGTGGGGGCGTTTTTTCATTCCCGCACATTCGCGCACTTTGCCGGCAACTTCAACAATTTTTTTTCAAAAAGCCATAACTTCTTCATCCGGAAGCCTTTTTCAGAGCCGTTTTTTTTAAAACAGCCTAATTTTTTCGAGATCTATCCATTGGAACACTTACTTTCAGCATCTTCAGCTTCAGTTTTTTTTTAAAATGGAAAGTCCATGCCAAGTCATTCTTGACAGCACTAACTACTTCCAATGGGCATCATACATGGAAGATTTACTTAAAAGTAAAGGTCTCTACAGAATAGCCACGGCCAAGAGAAGAAACCAAAAGATGAAGACAAGGCTGCAAAATGGGAAAATAGACAAGATCAAGCACGTGGTTGATAGGGATGTCTATTTCTCCCGATCTTAGATTCCATATTGCAGAACTTGATACTCCTCATGAAGCATTGCACCAAATCACTAAAGTTTTTGGGATTAAAAATGAAATTAGAGCCCATCAACTTGAAAATGAGTTGCTTACATTGGATCCTAATAATTTTTCTTGCATTGAAGATTTCTTGTCCAAATTCAAGACCCTTAGATATCTCTCGGAAGGTGTTAAGGTTAAGAAAGAAGATAGTAACCTTATTTATTCCATCCTTACTAAGTTGGGACCAGCCTACTCTGTATTTGTTTCCACCTTCCATTTTACAAGGGAAGCTTTCATTTGTCAAGGAAAAGACTACAAAGCCCCTTCCTTTGACTCTTTTTGTGATTCTTTAATAAGAGAACAAGAAAAACTCTTACACCTTGGTCTTCTTAATCTTGGAAACTCTTCCAAGAAAGCGTTAGCCGCCCAGCAGCAACCAAATTTAAAGAATCCTAATAAGTCATATCCTAAAAAGAATGGTCCTAAACCAAACAAGGGTCCTAAGCAAACTCAGTCTCAAAATGAAAGATCATTTCAGCAAAATGATAAGACCAATAAAAACAAATGGAAGAAGACTGTAGACATTGTAACTTTTGTAATCGAGATGGCCACTTAGAATCTAAATGCTTTAAGAAGATGGAAGCCTTGGAAGCCGCAATGAAGAAACATAACATCCATGTGGAGCATTCTTCTACTTCAACTTCAACTTCATCTTCAGGAATGGCACGTTCTGCATGTCGTTGTCAATCATCTCAGTCTGGTAATGCATTAAATGTATCTTCTTCTTCTCATTCTCATGAGTGGCTCATTGATTCTGGAGCCTCTTATCACATGGCCAAAAACAAAGCCATGTTTTCTTCTTTACATGATTGTAACACCAAAAATATATATGTTGGTGATGATAGATCTGTTAATGTTGTAGGGACTGGAACTGTTCATCTAGACAATGGTCAGTTAATGATGTATTATGTGTTCCAACCTTATCCAGCAACCTTCTATCTGTATATCAGATAACTCATTCAGGTGAAGGTAAAATTGTTGAATTTTCACCTCATGATATTGTAATCAAGGATCTAAGAGATCCTAAACAGATTCTAGCTACTGGTATTGCTGATGATTCCACAAGGTTGTATAAGTTTCACAACTTTGGGTCATCAAATCTTCCCTCAGTGTTTGTTTCTCATAATGATGAAGTGAACAAACTTTGGCATGAGCGATTTGGTCACTTAAACTATCGCTCCCTTCAGCATCTATGTAAAGAGAATATGGTGACAGTTCTTCCTATGGTATCTTGCAGAGATGGTGTTTGTTCCGGATGTGTACTCGGAAAAAATCATTGGGACAGTTTTGAAAAACGTGCCTCTTAGCATGCCTCAGCCCCTTTACAGCTTGTGCACAGTGATTTGTGTGGTCCACTTCTTGTTGCTTCATTCTTTGGCTGCAAGTATTTCTTAAGTTTCATTGATGATTTCTCCAGACGCACTTGGGTATACTTCTTAAAACTCAAGAGCGAAGTATTTAACACATTTTTGGCCTTCAAAGTCTTTGTTGAAAAACAATCTGGACATCAAATTCTTAAGCTAAAGATTTGATAATGGTAGGGAATATGTTAACAACAAATTCATCAACTTTTGCACTGAGAATGGAATTCAAATGCAACATACTGTTCCATATACTCCACAACAAAATGGTGTAGATGAAATAAATAATTGCACCTTAAAGGAAATGGCTAATTGTATGCTTGAATCTAAAGGACTTAGTCTTAATTTTTGCGCAGAAGCACTTAACTGTGAAAATTACATAGTAAATTGCACTACTACTGAGGTTTTAAAGAATATCACTCCAGAAGAAGCATGGAGCTCAATTAAACCAGATGTAAGTCACTTTCTTGTTTCTGGAAGTGAAGCATGGGCTCATATTCCAGATGAGAAACATAAAGATTTAGATCCTAAGAGTGAAAATGTATTTTTTTTGGATATTTTGAATATGTCAAAGGATATAGACTTATTCCACTTAAGTTCAAAAATGTTATCATTAGAAGAGATGTAAAGTTTGTTGAAAATATATCGGCCTATGAGCCTAGTTTGGCAGATGTGCCACCTCTCTCTATCCCTTCTACTTATGTAAGTATTTATTCTTTAGATGATGAAAGCGAGGATGACAATCCTCCCCCACCTTATCAGTATCCTCTTTCAGCTTCTCAGCTTCAAAAATGGGTATGTGCTACTGGGGATGTAGCAAATGCTCTTCCAGGTGATCCTATAGATCGACAATGCACACATTCTCAATTCAATAGAGACTCTTCATTACTGGCTGAAGCTTCAGTGAATTATGATCCTGACACCTTTGCAAAAGCTTCAGGCCATCTAGATTGGGATGCAACTATGAATGAAGAATATCATTCATTATTGGAAAATGATACAAGGGATCTTGTTCCTCTTCCAAAGGGATAAAAACTTGTTAGATGCAAATGGGTTTATAGAACCAAGTATGGACTAGATGGAAAAGTTGATAAACATAAAGATTTTCTTGTTGCTAAGGGTTTTTGACAAGTTTAAGGCATTGACTATACTGAAACCTTCTCCCATGTTGACAAAATGAACTCTATCTGCCTTATTCTTTCTCTTGTTGCCTCTTTCAAATGGGAAGTCCATCAGATGGATGTTAAATCAGCCTTCTTGCATGCAGACTTGCATGAAGAAATATATATGGAACAACCTACTGGCTTTATACAAACAGAGTCTAGCCTTATATGTCGGCTTAAGAAACCCTTTTATGGTCTCAAGAAAGCCCCTCAGACTTGGTATGCCAAAATGGATAGCTTTCTTTTAGATACTGGCTTTTCTAGGTGTCATTCTGACAATACTGTCTACACCAAGAAAGTGGAAACTCTCTTATCATCCTTGTTCTCTATGTTGATGACCTTATCCTTACGGGTAGTGATCCCAACCTTATAAACCATGTGAAGTCCAGCCTTAAAAAGAAATTTGAAATGACAGACTTAGGACACTTACACTATTTTCTCGGTCTTCAAGAATTACAATCCAAGGAAGGTATTTCCCTTTCCCAGTCCAAGTATGCATGCAATATTCTACGTCACTTTCACATGGAAGATTAAGCCAGACCATTCTCCCTTTCAGTCTGGAACCAAAATTTCAGTCACTTGTACTTCCCCTGAAGTTGATGCTACCTTATACCATCAACTTGTAGGAAAACTCTTGTATCTAACCCATACTCATCCTAACCTTTCCATTTTTGTTGGCCTTATTTCTCGGTTTATGCAAAACCCACATGAAAGTCATTAGAAAGCAACTAAAATAACACTTCATTATGTTAGAGGTACAGTTTAGTTTGGGATTCATCATAGTGTAGAAGCATCTCATCTATTTGTTGTGGCCCTGATGCTCGGAAGTCTGCTGTAGGTTATGTCTTCACTCTTGTTTCTGGACCTATTACATGGGCTTACAAGAAAAAAAGTGCCATTTCTCTTTCTTCAATAGAAGGAAAATATCGTGGTGGTGTAGAAGCTAGTAAGGAAGCCCTGTGGTTTCGTTAGATCCTGTCAGAGTTTGGCTTTCAACAACAACATCCGACTACACTTTGGTGTGATAATCAAAGTTCCATTCGACTATGAAAAGTTCCAGTCCAACATCAGCACAACAAACTAAGTGAACTACACATGCACTTCATCGGAAATCTTATTCATGACCATGTTCTTGAAGTGAAATATTGTTCAACTGATGATCAAGTTGCAAACATCTTTACAAAGGCTCCCACAGAGCTGAAGTTTACTAAACTTCAATTTATGGTTGTAGTTCAGGAAGTTTTCACTAAGTGGGGATAGGCTCTAATGCCTCCTTCCTTCCCCTATTGTGTCATATTTGTACATCCTTCAGTCCTATCCCAAGTTGTTCTTAGGGGGGGTGTTAGGATATTATGACACATAGGAAATAGTTAAATATAACTTGGTCTAGTGTAGAGTTAGCTAAAGTTTGTTTCTTTACTATGTACATCTGTAACTTACAATCTGACGGTCACGATATGTTCTAGATATGAAGTGATCTGACGGTTCATTCTCTCCTTGGTATTACCGAAACTTGATCTGTGGCTTAACACTTGATTGGTCCATGATCTGTATTTAAAGAGAATGGAGCGTCATTTGCAGGTTGATTGTTCATGAGAGAAGCTTATGTAAATTTTGTTCCTTTTATTAATAAATTTCCTGAAGTGGCTACATTGGCTCAGGCCGTGGACTATTTCCCTCTTTGAGGGTTTTAAGAATACTGGTGTATTGATTTGTGATCTATTTGTGAGTGGTGTTATTTGGTGTTCTGTCTGAGGAACTTACCCTGTAAATTCCTGCAAAGCTGGTTTGTATGCTTAGGAAGCCCTTTACATCTTGAATTAATCACCAAGGGTGCGATGCTGAAATTTTTACATGTACATCGAGGGATTACTATTTATTAGAAGTTGATTTGATCAACGTGTATAAATCAAGTTGGAAGGAAAATGTTTCATATATGTAGTGTTGAATGATTATGACACTATTTTGGTTACAAACAAAATAGGTGTGCTCAAGGAGGTGAATATATTTCTATCCTCCAAATTTGACATGAAGGAACTAGATCTTGCAAATTTAATTCTTGGAATGCATATTAATAGAAATTGTATAGTTATGAAACATTGGGTAAATTAGAGGAAGTTTGTTGAGACAATTTTGAAGTATTTTAACATGAACGATTATAAGCTAGTGAAGGTACCATTTCCATTTGGGGAAACAATGATTATTGAACAATGTCCAAAGACACGAGAAGAAGGAGAGGAAATATAGCATGTTCCATATGCAAGGGTTGTAGTTAGTCATGAATATGCAAGGAATTTTCAATGTGAAATGGACTATAAATTTGGATAGAAGAAGGATGACTATTGGATATGTATTCAAGTTGATTAGTAGACATACTAGTTAGAAGAGTAACTAGCAGTTGCTCATGGAACTATTTAATATATAAACTTAGTATAAGGAAGCTAATGCTGTAATCATGGAAGAAATATAGTTGTAGAAAGTATTTTAGAGATCATTTTTTCTAAATAAGAGGTAAGGATAGGTTTTGATAACCTAATTGAAATATTATTGGAAAGGAATCTAGCTTACTACTTAATTACAAATATATTGATTTAGAGTGCCATTTCATTAGAGACATGCCAAAAATAAATAAGGTGTTGTTGGTAAAATTGGACACGGTGAAAAATGTTGCATACTTTCTAACAAGGTCGAGTGCTAATAAATTCTATTGGTACAAAGAGGAGTTAGGCCTTTGGGCCCTAGTTCAATAATGTATGGTATTAACAGACCATCCAAATAAGAAATAAGTGCAATATTGTTGAGTTTTTGGTACTATTTTTAAGTAATCTAAGTCGAATAAAGTTTAATGGATCAACTGAATAGGCAAGTATGATAACCAAGAATGAATCTCAACAAGTCTAGTTGTGAAAAACCATCTAGGATAACTTGTGAATAGGATGATTGAAGTCAAGCCAATTACAATAGAAGTTTATAGAGAAATTGTCAATTTGACTGAAGTTCCATAAATTGAAGTCAATGGATAGTCAAGAAACTTATAGAAGTCAACAATCACCTACATTAGTTGAATAAATCACAATTAAGTACACATCCATAGTGTACTAAGACCAGCGGTCAACTAATCGTTGAAGGGAAATTATTAGAACTAGAACTAGTTAATAATAGTTAGGAATATCAATATTTGTAGGATGCTTGCCAATAATATTCAACCATTTGTATTGATTTGAGAAGATACAAATTAGAGATTATGTTCCTATAATTTGATCATCATGTAAGGTTAATACGTGATGGTGAATAATAATGATCAACAAAGATTATGTGATGTATGAACACATTAGTATTAGGTGTGGACCATGGTCGATGTTCATTATAATATAGAATTGATATTCAACTGAGAATATAAGAGCAGAAGAACTAAAAAAATTATTGGTTTTCCCAATGAAGCATTTCTAGGGTAAAACATTTGTGTTTTGCATAAATTTCTATGGTGTGTTATTTTCCATTTTCTATTATTTTTCTTCAATGACTATTCCACTTCGGAAGATTGACTTAGATTTAAACATTGACAAACATAATTAAATATTTTAATTATTTAATTCTAAGTTTAGATAAAAACAATTCTCTAAACAAAGAAAACTCAATTTCAAAGACTCAATTCTATTAGCACTCTCACATCACAAATTACCACATAAAACTTTTCAAAGATGGTGACACCCAATCATATGTGGAATAATCAAACCACTATAAGCATAATCATGTGTTTCACTTACTAACTCTACTTCATAAACGGATCAATTATCTCAACCCATCATATCTTAGAGAGGTTTATTTTTTTTTTCTCTTCTCCAAAGATGATACTTATAGAGTTTCCAGTTAAGGTCCTTAATCTCATGCATGCATCCTCTTATTTATTTATTAGAAGTTTGATTTCATGATTAATAAAGTCATGATGAACATAAGAAAATGATATATTAATTTAGAGCTTTCTCATTTAATCATTCACATATACATGATTAGACAAAAAGTGCATACCTTGCATATAACATACATATGAGTCATTTTACTCTATCTAGTTACTCTTTCAGTCATTATGGAGCTTGCCTCTTGCATTGTTTTACAATATCACATGGTTATCATCAGTCAATTCTACCAATTCACTTTTGTGTTATGCCATCACATGCTGAAGGTAGTTTTACACCTCAGTCCACCATTTGTAATCCTTATTGACCTTTTGTGTCTGCTACCCCCATGTCACTTGTATTGTATGAATTCATCCATTCACAACAACCCTTGGCATATTATGTGTTGGTTGATGGGGGACATGTTAAGGACCTCCTTTAATGGACCTATTATTGTCAAATTTAACTCATTATCAATGATTTTTATTTAGGAATCAATAGTACCTTGGAGCTTATAGACCTTAGTTGTAGGATTCCTCCAAGTCGACAATGAGTTTACCTCATTGGCTCCTAATTGGTTAAAGCCATGACTGTTCAACATCAACACGTTTATTCACACTCTATGGGTTTTGATAAGTACCTTGGGGTTTATTTTCAATATTGATGGGTCTGCTCATGTCTATTAATGGTATAGCTCAATGTTGATAATTAGACAATTTATACCATACTTGACATCTACTCATCTATTCTTATGTTGTATATTTGTATCATTAAGGTTGAGTAGAAGACCTTGGGATAGGGACATCACACACTTATATGACACACTTAATAGGTTGTGTTGGACTTTTGTATCATATTATGTATTCCGAGGGATATTCTATGGAATCTATCTTTTGTGTGTCCATAGCCTTGATGATGTATATTGCAACATACATCCATGTTTTATTTTCTAGTGGATATGTTCTTTTGGTTGGTCATATGGATCCACTATGTATTTCTCCTAGCCATGCATAGTCATTTCATATAATGCATTCACAATATATGGTTGGTCGCCATGTCTAGTTTCCCTTTATTTCAATAATGGGGATGCCCATATCAAGGATGATCATCTTATGATTGAGAGTAGGGTATGTTTGTGACTCTGATATGATCCTTTAGTATCAATTTATTCCTCAAATTTTGACATGTGGTTTCCTATTGCAATTTTCCCATCACTTTCTGTTATAATCTCATCCATTAGCAAGAATTTATTATAGTGATGTTTTCCCAACTTTTGTAAGATAGAGAAATCCTATTTTAACCTTCTAACATGTTGTCTTGAATGCATCATTATCCCTCTTGAATATGCATTTTTATCAACACATCGTCCCCACAGGCTTGTCATATTGACACCCACCACTCCCTTGTAGTGGGAAAGCCTGACGCCTAGGTACTCTACATTGCTTTGGTAAGGGAGAAATGGAGGAAAAATTTCTAGAATAGGCTAATCTTGAACTACAAGAAAAAAGATCATTGGTGAGGGTCATTCCTGTGACACACCTTTAAGGTCCGTCACCAATGTCGCATATGGCGACGGTCCTTAAAAAGGCGTTGTTGTAAGTGTATATAGTGATGCTACTTTATAGTTTGTCACCAAATCCATTTTCAATGACACTTTTGGTGAGGGTCGTTAAAGGTTTGTCAATAATTCTCTCTTTGGTGACACTTTTGGTGAGGTTCGTTAAAGGCCCATCACTAATTCTCTCTTTGATGACACTTCTAGTGACCATTATTTATTGACCATCACCAATGCTCTTTTTGGTTACTTTTGGTGACGGTCAAAAAATGTTCGTCATCATAGATCATTCCAATAAGTTTTTGATGATGATATGTACCTCTTACTATATTTTTATCAAAAGATAACGATTTAAGATCATTGTTTTGGAGTCCTTTTCATTATGTGTCCAAGGCCATAGTGGTTAGATTTAAACAATTTGTTAAGAAATAATTAGGTTGTATCATTTCCCTCAAGTAATAACAATATAGCTTTATTATTATTCAACACATGACTCATCTCTATTAGGTTTATTATCTAGAAAATTCCCTTTAGATAAAGCTCCACTAGTGTGCGTAGGAACTATATTATTTAATATATAATCAATCTCTACCAATTTTGTTAATGAGAGATACCTAGCACTCCTCAACACTCATGGAACACCTCAACATGCTTTGGAACACATTAACATTACTTGGCACCTTGCATGTCTTGGAACATCTTTGTACCTAGAACATCTTACCATGAGTAGGACACCCAAGCACATGTGGCATGCCCTAACATAGCATAAAACTCCCCTAGCATGTGTGGGCATGCCCTGTAGTCCCTAGCATGTTGTGGAACACCTTGGCATAATATTGCATTGACATACATTAACACTTGGCACACATATTGGAACATATTATTAGTGTTCCTAACATTTCCATTTTGAAAACTATATAGTGCCAACTTATTAACCTTCTTATGTGTTGATTTACTTGAATTTTATCTTCGTTATTCCTTTTGTTTCCTTGAAACTCCTTGACACATATTGGCATACTTTAGCACCCTACACATCCTAGCATGTCTTAGCACCTGTCATGTTTTGGCACTATTTGGCACATGTTAGCACACCTAGGAAAATACCTTGAACACTCTAGCACTTATTGACATGCCCTGATATTCCCTGGGGTGCACTACCCATGCATAACATACCTTGTCACTCCCTCCTTGATATGACAACTAACACTCATTGACACTCCCTTACACACCCTCATATTCATTCACTTCCGTGCATTTTTACCTAGTGCTGTACTAGTACTCCCTAACACTCCTCAACATGTGTTGGCACTCTCTAGCACACTTTAGAACTCTCCAACATGCTCTGCCACTTCATAGCATGCATCACACTCCGTGACACACATTGGCACTTGGCACATGTTGGCACTTGGTAAGTCTTAGCATGTTTGGCATGTGTTGCGATAAGTTGGTATGCTTTGGCATGGTTTAATATTAAAGTTATTCGAGACCAATTATTGGAAAGTAGATGAGAAGCAACAAAGGAATATTTGGCACTTGGAATGCACTAACACTTGGCACTTGGCACATATTGACACCTAGTGTTGGTGTTCCTAGCATGCCCCTCATGGTAAAGGTAAATTGGTGACTTATTAACCCTAATATGTGTTCATTTCCTTGTAGTTTAACTTTTTCTTCCCTGTTGTTGCCTTAATAGTCCTTGGCAGGCATTGTCATGCCCTTGCACATATTGGCATGCCTTAACACTTGGCACATCTTAGCTTGTTTGACATGCCTTCATACTATCTGGCACATGTTAGCATGCCCTAGAATTCCCTAACACACCTTGGCAGTCATGCCCTCACAGCTAGCATTACATTTTTACATGAATTGGGAGCCTTACATTCCCTATAACACCTTGACACTCCCTAGTTGTTATGCCCTTATAGATAGCCTTACCTTTTTTGCAACTCGGGAACCCAACCAATTAATTTAGCAAAACAATATTGTGCCCAACACAAAGTCTCCCTTTCTCTAAAATCATTTTGTCCATGCCTTATCACAACCATAGGCTTTCCTCCTACAAGTCCTAAAACTTTTCATCCTTGGGACACCTGTAATTCACTAACACTCCTTGGAACACACTCTTATTCATTCATTTCCAAGCATTTTGACCTATTTCTCCCTTGTGTTCCCCTACCACTGCCTAACACTCCTCAACATCCATTGACATTGTCTGCCATGTGTTAGCATGCCTTTTCATTCCTTGGCATGCCCTAGCACTCCTTAGCTATCATACACTCATAACTACCCTTACTTGTTTTGAGACTTGGGAACCCAACCAAGTCCTGCCTCGACTATAATAACTTAACCAATTTATAGTTACAACTAGATTATGCCTTGTTCACCAAAGAATTTCCTATAACACATCTCAGGCTACTCATGTATAATCTCAACTCATTCCACTTAATAACTTACCAAGTCAAGTCTCACGTCAAACCATGGCCATAAAACAACTAAGAAACATAGTTTACATCTTGACATGCCATAACACCTAACACGTCCAGCAATCCCTTAGCCCTATGTGGCATGTGTTAGCATCCATGCTTTGCATTCCCTAGCACACCCTAGCACTCCCTGACATGCCCTGGCACTCTAGCATGCCTTGTCACTCCCTAGCATATAACCTTGTCACTTCCTCCTTAGAACACTTGGAATTTGTTGACACTCCCTATCACACACTCTTATCTCTTCATTTCCATGCATTTTGAACTAGTTCTCCCTTGTGTTTCTATGGCACGCATTGACACACCCTGGCTCCTGACACATCTTGGCATGTTTCCCTGGCACTATAGCATTCCTTGACACTACCTAACATATCTTGTAACTCCCTCCTTACCACACCTAGAACTCACCACCACTCCTTGTCACACAATCTTATTCATTCATTTCCATGTACTTGAAACTAGTGATAAATTTTGTTTCCTTGGCACTCCATAAAACTCCCTGGCATGAATTGGCACATCCTAACACCTGGCACATATTGGCATGTTTCCCTAGCCTCTAGCATGCCTTAGCATTGCTTCCATACCTTGTTACTCCCTCAACCCACTTATATCTCACTGATACTTCCCATCACAAACTCTTATTTATTCATTTGCATGCATTATTTTCACCTAGTGCTCCCTTGTGTTTCCATGCAACTCCCTAACAGTTCGTAGCACATGTTCACACACCCTAGCACCTCGAACATCTTGTTTGCATGTTGCCTTAGTAATATGGCATGACTTAGTGCAACCTAGCATACCATGTCACTCACTCCTTAACACACTTGGAAGTTGCTAACACTCCTTGTCACACTCTTATTCATTCATTTCCATTCATTCTTGGTATGATTCCCTAGCACTCTAGCATGCCTTAGTACTACATAACATACCTTGTCACTCCCTCCTTATCACACCTATAACTCAATGACACTTCATTTCCACGCATTTGAAACTAGTGTTCCCTTGTGTTTCCTTGGTACTTGGCACCAACACTCCCTAACATGCATTCACGCCACACCCTAGCACCTAGCACATCTTGGCATGCCATAGTAGTTGCCTTTTATTGGCATGGATAATGATCTTAAATGATCATATGTTAAAAATAATGTAGAATTGATTATCCATTATTGAATTGATTATTAACTGAAAGTGCAGAAATCGAGGAAACTGCTTGAGAAGGAAGACTTTAGGACAGCTGATAAAACATAAGTACGATGCAAAAAACAACTGAAAACATTAAAAATATAGTGATACCGGATAAAAACGTTGATTGAAAAGTTTGTCCCTCACGGACTACGTCTTCGAGTACGCTTTCAAGATGGGCGACCACATTAATAGGATTGAAACAATAGAAGTCGATTACACATAGATTTGACCAGAATAAATGTGGATTCATGCACTTTTGATCACTTTCATAAGAAAGCTCTCTGAACTAGCTTTCCAACGCCTCTCACAGTTCCCAATTCTGACTCTGGATGCTCCTATTACATTGAAAACAAAAAGGACTATGACCTCCAGAACTTGCATACAAAATCCAAAACCCCCCATGTCCACTTCAACGAGCAAAAACCTCCTTTTAAAACCCTCCAAGTGCACTAAAACCTCCTTAGGTTGAATTTAGAATGCACAAGCTCCAAATAGGGTTTGAATTGGTTCGGTCTTATCATGGCTAGACATCTTAGGATTAGGTTGCCATGGTCCTCACATTAGTTTTGTAACCAAAGCTCTAGAAAATTCCATAAATAGTTTTACAATAACCCTTTAACTGTTGGTGGTTAGGTTGACTGGGTGGAGGAGGCTGATGGTTGCATGTTACTAGTCACATGTTTCCACCTCCACACTTGCCCTGGCGGTCGTGGCTGACGGTGCTCTGATTGTTCCGGTTGACATAACCTGTAACCTGTTTACATGTTTTGCAATCCCTGTGTGGTTTTCAAGCCACAAGTTAACTCCAAAAATTGTCCACCACCGTAACAGCTAGTCATTCACATTTCTCCAATTAAGGTTAACTCTTCGTGCACTGAAGGCCTGCAGTCTAGGCTGATGCCAATGGTTAACTTACCTCTGTTCACATGGCACTAGTATATATGCTACGGTTTGATGCTGCGATGAGCCCTAACCTCCATTTGTTGACTCCGATTACATGAACTATGGTCCCACTATGGTTTAGAAGGTAGTTAGGGACTGTCAAATGTTTTTATAACGTTTTACAATGTTTTAACATATTTATATAGCCTGAGAGTTATACATAGGGTTTTTATGTATTGTTTTGAATTGTTTTGTCACATAACAATGTTGTAATAAGGCCTAATAGGTTAGAACATAGGATTTAGGTGTAGAGCTTAGGTTTTAATGTGTTAGGTTTTAAAATTTAGTTGTAGTGTGATAGGTTTGATAGGTTTAATACATTGATTTGTAGCATAGGTTTTTTGTGTAGGTTTATAATGTATTAGGTTAGATCTTACATCATTTTGAAAAATAACCCATGTACATCTCTTCATCACAAAGTGACATTTGTATCAACATCACAGTAGGACAACCTATATCGACAATAAAACCTTGCAAAAGTATGACACACCCATGTCGATGATCAACCCTGGCAGAACTGTAGATGAACTCTTGTCGACAACCAAATACAAAACCATCACCATGAAATCCCTGAACCATAAACAACATTGTCGAAGATGATGACATAGGATTGAATTGTTGATGATGACAATGAACACTAATGATGAACCTATGCAACTAATATGATGAGATCCTCCTAGATCAATACTCTCCACTTGAAAGCTTTTGGTCCACAAAAGTTTGACTAAACAAATTGTCGATGAGGGTATAGCTCCCTCACTTTCCACCTTGACTTGATGATGTACTAATACATTTGATCAATCCCCTGCAAGTGATGACCCTGATGATGCCGAACATGGTACATTTTGATTCGGTGACCTGTTCCATCCATTTGCATGATGTACAATTTGTGACGATGGTAAAACAACCTGTTATGAACATAGCAATTGATTTCTTTCCATGAAATACCACGAGTTAGTGATTCATAATCATCTTCGAAAAAAGTCTCTACAGGATATTGTTCAATACCATTGACATGTATTAACAATCTATTTTGCGAAATAATAGAGACAATCAAAGATGTTTCTAACATCAAACCAGCTACTTGAGTTGACATACTTTCCTGCTTCCTAATTACTAAGTGAACTTGCTGCCATAAATACATCAAACTGTAAGGTGAAAATTGTTGCAACTTATTTTGTGTTTGAAAATATTGAATTAGTTCTCGATTTGTTTGAATCACTTTTTCCTTATTCATTAAATGATGTTTCCATTGATTAGCACTTTCCCCTCATGCATAAGTTTCCCTTAAAGGCACTACTTTAGCAAAGGCTTTGATATGAAAACAAATAGGTTTCCTCTCCACTTGAAAAGACGTTTCCAAAATATTCGAAACATGAAATGGTGACACAATATAAGAGAATTTTAACACTAACTTTCCCTAATACTGACTTGTATCCCTGTAACTATTAATTTCCAAACTTGGACTGAATTGATTCATCATGACATTAGGAAGAGGAGCTTTAGGAATCAACTATAATTCATGTTGTATTCCCTGCTTATGAGTAAGATGTTTGGTTTTACATAGAACTGGAATAGTTTCTCTCTCTTTTGATCAAACTATGTTTAAGTTGAGTCTCATATCTTGAGAAAGAATTATGTTGATTGTTATGTTGTTCCTTTACACACATGATTACAAATATCTTATTTGAAATTATTAATCACTTCATCTCATTAGAATTAATATTCAAATTATTTTTACTTTGATGTACCGTGACAATAAATTCAACCCCATCTTTATTAAGGTAAAATTTATGCTCTCTCCTGTAAAACACTGCATCATGATCATAAAGATAAAGAATTCTTAAGACAACTCCACATATGTCTACTAGAACCACATCTAATTCTGCTTCATCAATGTAATTAGTTGTAATGGAAAATCTTAATCGACACTGTTTAGTGACTTTTACCAGACTTCATTTATTTAGCCATCCTAATGGGTAAGGTCTTGGATGATTTCGTGTTTCCAAACCCAAACTTTTAACTAAATATTCAGATATTAAATTTGCCTGTGATCCATTGTCAAACAGTGTATCTATCTTTGTATGCTTAGAAGTTACCCTTATGTTAAACAACTAAACTCTTTTATCCTCATTTGAAGGATTTATGTTTGATGAAGATGCAATAGTTTTCAAACTTGAACCAGTGTCAGCCTGTTGTAACCATAGAAATTAGCCTCCTTTCATCACCTGAATTTGAACCTAGATCTTGTTGGATTGCTGCAATTGCCTTCTTTTCATCCTTCTCCTTAAGGAACTTTTTGGGCTTAAGTTTTGGATGAAGTTTCCAACATTTCGATTCATCATGACCAATTCTCTGGTAATGAGAACAAGTAGGTCTTTCCTTTTGAGCTATTGCTGATTTCTTTCTCTTCGAATTATTCTTCCCCTTACTGTCATTGGAATCTTTGATTTCCAACTCTTTGGATGACTGGGATGAAAAAATGAATGGCCTACCACCTAATTCAATATGTATGGCCTAAACACACACTTCATCAAAATCATCATGATTAAACATCAATAATGTATGTTTCAAATATCAATGTAAATTGTCGATGTATTTTAACAAAGTTTCACGTGTATCCAATGAAATATCAAGCGCCAATGATTTCTTTCTGAACTCCTGAGTAAACTCTTGAACGCTCTACCCTTTGCCTTGCCTCAGGTGATGCCAATCAATAACAGCTTGTTGCATGTATCCTAAAGGATATTGTTTCCTAAGAGATTTTAAAAACTTAGACCATGAAGAGATGACTTTTCCTTTACGCTTTACATCTATCTAAGTTTTACTTTCCCACCAGATTAAAGTTGTTCCCCCCATTCTAAGTGTAGCTAACTGAATTTTTGTTTTATCTCTAGAAATGTTCTGAATGAGACAATACACTTCTAACTACTTAATCGAGTTATCTAGCTTTTCAGGATTCATTTCACCATCATAAATAGGTAACTCAAATTTTACATCAAGTGTCAAAAGATATTTTTTTCGTAGGTTTCTTCTCTGTTTTAGATTCTGCCCTAGAAGAATAATAATAAGAAGGGGATGATGGAGATGGAGGAGGTTAAGGTGGTTTATCAAACTTGCCTTTACCTTTGTCCTTCTTCGATGTTTTTGAAGAAGAAGCTACATCTCTCGCCTTCTTTTCTTCGTAAATTTCTCCCAACATCTGCTGCATAGTCAAGAATGGTTGCTGAAACTATTCATCACTAATCTTAGTTTCAGTGTTTTTACCTGCATCAGATCGCGTCATGGTCGACTTATGAATGACTTGTCGCTTTCCAATCTCTGCATCAATTTTCTCAAGGATTCCTTCTCCTTGTTGCGACTTTTCCCTGGTTAACATTCAATGGAAAATTATACAAACGTAACTGGCTCTGATACCAAATTATATGATCTGAAATGATTGCATCTTAAAACTGATGTAGAATTGATTATCCATTATTGAATTGTTTATTAACTGAAAATGTGGAAATCAAGGAAACTAATTGAGAAGAAATACTTTACGATAGCTGATAAAACATATGTACGATGCAAAATGAAAGTGAAAACAACAAAAACACAGTGATACCAGACAAACAAGTTGATTACGGAGTTCGTCCTTGATGGACTACATCTTCGAGTCCGCTTCAAGATGGTCGATCGCTTTATTATATTTGAAACAATAGAGGCCGATTACACAGAAATTTTACCAGACTAAATGTGCACACAGGTACTTCTGATCACTATCATAAGAAATATCTCTGAACTATCTTTCCAATGCCTATCACGATTCCCAATTTCGACTCCAGATGCTCGTGTTACACTAACAACAAGCACGACTATGACATCCAGAACCTGCATAGAAAATCCAAAACCACCCATGTCCACTTCAACAAGCAAAAGCCTCCTTTTAAAACCCAGTAGGTGCATTTAAACCTCCTCAGGCTGAATTTGGCATTCACAAGCTCAAAACAGGGTTGTAATTAGTTCGGCCTTGTCATGGTTGGACACCTTAGGATTAGGTTTCCATGGTCCTCACATTAGTTTTGTAACCAAAACTCTAACAAAACCCATAAATAACTTTATAATAACCCTTTAACTACTAGCTGTTAGGTTGATTGGGTGGAGGAGGATGACAATTACATGTGACCGGCTACAGGCTTCCACCTCCATGCTTGCCCTGGCGGTCTCAGCTAACGGTGCTCCGACGGTTCCGATTAACATAAACTGTAACATTTTCACATGTTTTTCAATCCCCACGTAGTTTCCAAGCCACCGGTTAACTCCAACAAATATCTGCCATCGTAACCGCTAGTTGCTCACATGTTTGTAGTTAAGTTTAACTCTCCGCAGGCTGAAGGCCCACAGTCTAGGTTGATGCTGACAGTTAACCTGCCTTTGCTCAGATGCCACCGGTATATTTTTTGCGGTTTGATGCTGCGGTGAGCCCTAGCCTTTGTTTGTTTTCTCCCCTCACATGAACCGCAGTCCCACTGCGGTTTAGAAGGCGGTTAGGGACTGTCAAATGTCTTTATAATGTTTACAATGTTTTAACATATTAATATAGCCCGAGAGTTATACATAGGGTTTCTATGTATTGTTTTGACACATAGCAATGTTGTAATAAGGCCCGATAGGTTAGAACATAGGGTTTAGGTCTAGAGCTTAGGTTTTAATGTGTTATGTTTTAATACATAGTTGAAATGTGATAGGTTTGATAGGTTTATACATGGATTTGTAGCATAGGTTTGTTGCATAGGTTTATAATGTATTAGGTTAGATCTTACATCATTTTGAAAAATAGGCCATGTACATCTCTTCATCACAAAGTGACATTTGTATCAACATCACATGAAAACAACCTATATCAACATTCAAACCTTGCAAAAGTACGACACACCCATGTCGATGATCAACCTTGGTAGAACTATCGATGAAAACTTGTCGACAACCAGATACAAAACCATCACCATGAAAACCTTGAACCATAAACAACATTGTCAAAGCTGACGACACTGGATTGAATTGGTGATGACGACATTGAACATTGACGATGAGCCTATGCAACTGATTTGACAAGATCCTCCTCGATAACATAACATGCCTTGGAATTGTCTAGCATGTGTTAGTACTTCCTGGCATTCATTGGTACACCTTGGCACTCCCTAATTGTCATGCCCTCATAGGTAGCTTTACTATTTTTGTGACTTGGGAACCCATCCAAGTCATTGGAAAAACAATGTTGTGCCCAACCCAAAGTATCCCTTTGTATGAAACTTCTTTGAGAAACCCCTTATAATTGTAACCATAGGCTTTCCTCCTATAATTCCTATTTTGACCTTCTCTTAACACACTTTGTCCTTGATATACTTGGAATTCATTGACACTCCTTAGCACACACACTTATTTGTTCATTTTAATGTATCTTGACCTAGTTCTCCCTTGTGATGCCCTAGCACTCCCCTACATTCCTCAAGATGCATTGGAAATGTTCGACATGTGTTAGCATGCCTTTTCATTCCTTGGCACGCCCTGACACTCCTGAGTTATAATGCCCTCACAACTACTCTTACATTTTTTGGGACTTGGGAACCCAACCAAGTCTTCCCTTGACTACGACAACTTGACCAAGTTATAGTTACTACAAATAGACTTTTCCTTGTTCAGCTAAGAACTTACTATAACTCAACTTAGGCTACTTATGTATAATTTCATCTTATCCAACTTAACAAGTCACAAGTTACCATGTCAAGGCTCATGTCCAATTGTATCCATAAAACCACTTAGCACAACATTACTTGGGAACAAGATTGAAAATGAGGAGCAGGAGCAATTGCAACATTTTCAAAAGCTCCCAGTTTGGGAGCGAATCGGGGAGCAAATTTTTATATAATATATATATTTTTATATTTTAATGCATATATGTCAACAAAAGGATGTAGAATGTTGAATTAGATATCAAAAGCATAAAAACATAGATTGAACGATATAACATCAATCATCTAGAAGTTATAATCTTCATCAACCATGTCCACAAGTTAGTAACATACAATATATTGAGTCTCATGATTCATCAATATTAAAGTTTCAAGCTTTCAAAATTCAGTATATAACATTTATCATCATTGATCACCAAAGCTATACTTGTAAGCTAAGTGCAACCATTACAACATAATATCTAACATGAAATCAAATGTTATAAAATGAAAAGAAATGAAACAACTTTCAACTTTCACGAATCATCATCTTCATAATTCATTACCAATGATTTATAATTTCCAACTTCAAACTTTAAACTTAAATTGTCATATATTGTTTAAAAAAAATATCATAATAAATATGATAGAGTCAACAATTATGAAAATTACTAGAAACTAGAAAAGACAAGTAAATCTATTATATGTTACTAATGCTTGGGCCTCTTGCCGCTGCGAGATATGTCTAATTTTTTAGTCTTGTTGGAAAATCAAGATCTTTGTCATTAATATCACCCTCATTAACATAATATAGAAAAAACATACCATGTCAAGTCAAGATTTTGTTCGAGTGATGGTTACATTTTTAGTAGGGTCGTGATAGAGGAGTTTGACAACCAATGTCACTAACATCAAGGTACATAGAGGGATTAGTTCTCTTCATTAAATAGGAGTTCCATACCCTAATACATGACAAAATACATTGGAAACATTATAATACCTCCAATCTTAAAACCTTGAAAAACTGATAATTTTGCTGGATTTTGAATGAGATTTAAAATTCTACTTTCTCCATATGAAGTCCAACAAGGTCGGAACCACTCTCAGACATCCCCAGTCATTTCATGGTAATGTTAAAAATTTAAATAGACGGATGAAAATGAATATTAAGGAGAATGAAAATGAAAGTGAATTATGTTCTTCTTAATCTTCATTTTCATCCTTTTACTTTAAAAATTTAACATTACCATGAATCATGTATCAATACTAGGGCCATATGCTTGATAATTAGGCTTCCCCACCAAAAAAATATTTATTTCTTTGAAAACAAATTGCATTTGGAATGTTACTACAAAAAGAAATTGCAAAAAAGGCTAGGGAGCGAAAATTTCCGTCCCGGATTCGCTCCTGAAATTTACTCCCATGCGGGAGTGATTTCAAGAGCGTGCTCCCTAGTTGCTCCCAAAGGGAAAGTGATTCGGGAGCGAGTTTGGGGGGGAGGGGCGCTCCCCCACAACCCTAACTGAGCAACATAGTTTACATCTTGACATCCCATAACACCTGGCACATCTAACAATCCCTTGGAACTATGTGGCGCATTTTAGCACCCCCTACATTCCTTGGCATGATTTGGCACTCCCTACCACTCCCTGACATGCCCTGGAAATCTAGCATGCCTTGGCACTTCCTAGCATATAACCTTGTCAGTCCCTCCTTAACACACCTGAAACTCATTGACACTCCCTATGACACACTCTTATTCATTCATTTCCATGCATTTTGAGCTAGTTCTCCCTTATGTTTCCATGGAACTCCATAACACATCTTGACACCTAGCACATCTTGTTATGTCCCCCTGCAACTCTGGCATTCCTTGGCACTACCTAGCATATCTTGTCACTCACTCCTTAACACACCTAGAACTCACTGATGCTCCCTATCACATACTCTAATTCATTCATTTCTGTGCATTTGAAACTATCACTCCCTTATGTTTCTGTGGCACTCCCTAACACTCCCTGGCATGCATTGGCACACCCTAGCACTTGGCACATCTTTAAATATCATGTCACTAGTGTCTAGGATGCCGTAGCACTACAAATAATATCTGGTCACTCCCTCAGCACACCTGGAACTCACTTACACTTCCTTTAACAAAATCGTATTCATTCATTTCCATGCATTATTTTGACCTAGTGGTCCCTTGTGTTTCCATGGAACTTTGCAACACTTCCTAGGACGTGTTGGCATACCTTGGCACCTGACACATCTTGGTTGGATGTTGCCCTCGCACTCTAGCATTCCTTAGCACTACCTAGCATACCATGTCACTCCCTCCTTAACACACCTAAAATTTGCTGCACTCCCTGTCACACACTCTTATTCATTCATTTCCATGCATCTTGACCTAGTGCTCCCTTGTGTTTCCCTAGCACTCACTAACACTCCTTAGCATGCATTGGCACACCTTGGAACTTGGTACATCTTGGCATGCTTCCCCAACACTGTAGCATTCCTTGGTACTACCTAGCATACATTGTCACTCCCTCCTTAGCACACTTGGAACTCGCTAACACTCCCTACCACACACTCTTATTCATTCATTTCCATGCAATTGAAACTAGTGCTCCCTTGTGTTTCCTGGAACTCTCTAACACTCCCTAGCATGTGCTGGCGCCACACCCTAACACCTGGCACATCTTGCCATGCCTTACCACTTGGAATGAATTGGCATGTGCTGGCATGAAAATGGGAATAGGGAAGAGACCATGGGTTCAGGGACAAGGGGACAGCAAGGAACCGTTGTAGTCTAGAACAATGTTGACATTTTCACCTTACTTGGAGAGGGTAAGGAGTCTCACTTGAGGTGTGTTGTGACTGAAGTGTGAGGGGGTAGATTGAAGCACCAAGGGAATCGTAACCCACAACCAATCTTAATTCATAACAATCAAGCACCTATTGTAATCCAACCATGCTATTTTACTCACATTACCTTAGGAAATCATACAACATATAGATACATATTTAATTCTTTTAAATAACTAGTATAGAACTCAACTATCTCTTTCATTACGCTTCATAGAAAGAAATACATAAATAAGTACAAAAGGCTCTAATCCTGATCATCAACAACAAGAATGACCCAATCCATAGATCAAAGAGCAATAGAGAAAGGGTGTACCTACCTTCTACAACTCAGGAAGGCTACACTAATTCCTAGCTCACTTGGTTCATGATCAAAAACTAGTATTCACCAATGTTTTCCCATCCTTTCATCTACCTTCTACGCTCTTCTCCACACCTAGACTGCTAGTTCCACTTGTTTCCTGCTCTGCTGAATCTAGATTTGGCTTCTTCTACTCTCTACTTCCTCGACTCCTCTTTCTCTCCCCCGCCACCTTTCCATAATTTTTGGACCACTCCTCATTCCTGCCCTCCCCCCCGGTGGTTATTAGCTCCTCAAATTGATCGATCATCCCCACCACTTGTTCATGTCTTGTATTCTCACAAGAACTCAAAACAAAGGCCCCAACAACATGCCTAATATGCCTTTGAACTTTATATTATGTGTTAGCATTTCTTGGCATTTCCTAGCACATGTTGGAACTTCCTAGTTATCATGCCCTTATAGATAGCCCTACTTTTTTGTGACTTAGTAAACTGACCAAGTCATTGAAAAAATATTGTTGTGCCTAGCCTTGACACTCCCCAACACTCCTTGGCATGCATTCACTCTGTCTGGCATGTGTTAGCACATCTTTTCATTCCTTAGCATGCCCTATCAGTCATTAGCTATCATGCCCTCACAACTACCCTTACATTTTTTGCAACATGGGAACCAAACCAAATCATGCCTCAACTATAACAACAAATTGACCAAGTTACAATTACTACAACTAGATTATGCCTTTTTCACCAAAGAACTTCCTATAACTCATCTTAAGTTACTTGTGTTGAATATCAACTCATACAACTTAACAAGTTACAAACACAAGGCTCACATCCAACTGTGGTCGTAAACCAACTAAGTAAAAGAGTTTACATTTTGACATGCCATATCGCCTGGAATGCCTAAAATTCCCTTGGCGCTATGTATCATGTGTTCGCATCCCCTGGATTTCTTTGCATGCGTTGATACTCCCTATCACATCCTAGGACTCCCTGAAACTTAGCACACGTTGTACCCACTAACACTTTGTGTCACACTCTTATTCATAAATTTCCATACATTTGAAACTAGTGCTCCTTTTTTTTTCCCAAGAACTTTTCCCTAACACTCCCTAGCATGTGTTGGCACCACACCTTGGAATCTAGAGCTTCTTGGCACGCGTTAGCACTTGCCATGCGTAAAATGCCTTGGAACTGTCTAGCATGTGTTAGTAATTCCTAACATTCCCTGGAACACCTTAGCACTCCCTAGCTATCATGCCCTCATTTATAGCTTTACTTTCTTTACAACTTTGGAACCCAACCAAGTTATTGACAAAACAATGTTATCCCCAACCCAAATTCTCCCTTTGTCTGAAACTACTTTGTACATGCCTTATCACAACCATAGGCTTACTTCCTGCAAGTCCTATTCTGAACTTCTTCTAACATACTTCATCCTTGGGACACCTGGAATTCACTGACACTCCTTGGCACACACTCTTATTCATTCATTTCCAAGCCTTTTGACCTAGTTCTCCCTTGTGATGACTTGGCACTGTATAACATACCCTTTCACTCCCTCCTTAGCACACCTGAAACTCACTAACACTTCATTTCCATCCATTTGAAATGAGTTCTCCCTTGTGTTTCCCTAGAAATTGGCCCTCACACTCCCTAGCATGCATTCACACCACATCTTGGCACGTGACACATCCTAGCATGCCTATCATGCCTTGGAACTATCTAGCATGTGTTAGTACTTCACTTGTAAATAATGAAAAAAATCATTTCATTAACATAGACAACTAATTATTTAAGTTGTGCAAGCTATGTCAATTAAGGAATCAACAAGTTCTCTTGTTTTCATCCTTGGAAATGACCATTCTGTTATGCTAGATATTTACATCATATTGAAGATATGTCACGGACTATGCTACATAACATGAATTTCTATGTGTAGGAGTAAGATAATTTTTCTCCAATTTACAATGCTCCACAAACCCATCTAATCATAGTATAATTTCAGTCATTTGTTTCTCCAAAATATGGTTATGAATTAGCTCAAGTGTCCAAGGTTTCTAATTTTCCAGGACTTGAGTTTTCTTTTCTTAAGAGTTAATCAAAACAACTACAGATATATTATCTCAATTGTTATATTTCTAGTCTATACTCCTACAACATGTAGCCAAATCACATCTACAAAAAAAACATCAATATTAGAGTTACCAAATCATAAAAACCTTTAGTCATGATATCAGATAATACTACTTGCTTCCTCTAAGATCAACATCCTTTTACCGTGTTTGTTTTCACATAATACTTAGAGTTCCTTTTTCCATGCTCTTCAGCTTGCAAACATCAATCAATATATTCCTGAAATGAATCAATCAGCAAGTTTCAACATCATATCCATCAAGGTCTTTGCATCTCCCTCTGAAGTTATCATGGCTGATTTTCATTTTTCAAGAGACCATATTGGATGTTGATCAATATCACCACGTTTTATGCGTAATTTTCATGCTTCTATACATTGAGTACCCATATGGAAGATTCCTTATTTCATCTAGTATTTAACCAAGACATACCATGCACATGATTCCAAACATATTTCTGCATCCAACTCTTCCTACCATATCTCTGAATACATAAAAAGTATATCTTCTAACCCAACCCTATACAACTTGACGATGAATTACACCACTTTCCATATAAACCACAATAATTAAAATAATTAAAATTATAAATCTATAAAACATAATAATTAAAATTATAAATCTATAAAAGAAAATTAGAGAAGACATTCCATTCGTCCCCAACTTTATATCCATAGTTTAAATGCTTTATGTTTTGTTTTGGCACGTAGTTTGGTTGCAATGTGGGGGATTTGACATGAAATTTGATTAAGGATAATCAAAAGTGGATTAAGACGGAGAAGTAGAGGGCATGATTTGGTAGAGAAGTGATGGTTACGAATTATCTACCTGATTGGGCCTATGAGTCAATTAAGAGGGGGAAGTGGAGGGCATCCTTTGGTAGAGAAGTGATGGGTCTAAATTCTCTACCCAATTGGGCCTGCGAGCCATGTAATGGGCATCGACGAAGATGACAAAGGCCCTGTTTTATGTTAGACATTATTTTGCTAATAACTATCTCTATTTAGAAATTTTTCCTGTGTGAAATTTGGCCTAATTATTTTTTGTTATTCTCAAGTTCCATGGTGTATGGATGCTTATACAATTCAACTTCTTCCCAAAAAACCCTTGGTACATTGAAGTTTGTAGGTTATTATTTTTTCACCTTTTTTTTCTCTTCTATTAGAAATAATGCATTAGCATTACGATTTAATGTCCATAATAAATGTTGGATGAATTTTAGTATTAGGATGGCCTCTGTGTGATCGTGCATGCACACAATTATTTTATTTGCATCACTTCAAAAATGCAAAGCTAGACATAACATGTCCCCATTGTGTGAACCCTAAACTATCCTTACAATTAGTCTACACAGAGATCTATTTTGTCTGGTTGGCGCATATCACTACCCTTGCTTGTTTTTTATATCCATGTTTTAAATAATTTTATTGGAGATTAGCCCATTATGTGTCTTCTCTGCATCATCTTATCTAATTTTCATTTTTTACTTATGGGTTTTTTAAACTTGCAAGGTAAAAGTTGTCTTGGAATTGGTGTTGCATTGCATAACAAAGGCTTCCCCGGGCTTAGGCTCTAGGTGTGATGGATATCTATTTTACCAAATTCAGGTGAAACTTGTAACTGGCTTTGACATGACACTCAGGTGACGCATACGATAACAAAATGGGAACATTGGAAATGATTAAGGTCTAGTTGGAAGCACACCATCATTTTTTAATGTTATGAATTTAATGTTGTAAAGGAGATTAATAGTTCTCTTCCTATTATTTTATTGTTGATTTTGTTCCTCTATTTTTACCTCCAAAACATACCAGGGAGATCCTTGAACCTATTTATTCCATGTTTCTTTTATAATGGAAAGATATCTCAGATATTGAAGCCATAGAGGATTAAATCAGAAGGGAGGAGGGCCATATTTTTGGGTCCACTATAACAAAAGAGAAATTGGCTTATGATCTAGAGCTCTATAAGGAATTATATTGGACGTTATTTCCATTTTCTTCATAAGAAGCCCACTACAGATTAACAACTAATCCAATATGGCCACAACGCCTCTTGGCCTAGCCCTTTAATTCTTCCATGTATATTTTCACCTCTTTGACTTGATATATACTAGATCTCTATCTAAAATCTGGTGCACCTTTTCTCTAAATTGATCCCAAATAATACCTTCTCATTCTTTTTTCATCTTTGAAATGCAAACAAATTAAAATCTCTTGATATAATACTATTACCTATAGAAATAATGCCGTTCATTTCTCATACAGCCAACACTCAAATTCCTCTCTATGATGAACATAAGCATAAATGTTAAATAGATTAACTTGTTCACTTGTATTTCTACATACTAGCGTTTTAAGGATCCAATGTTGAGTAATATTGAAGACTTGGACTAAACAATCTAAAATAAGAATCAATTTCAAAGAGTTTATATACCCCCCAAATGCTCCCATCTAGTTTGTTATTGTTCATGGGCCGTCCTTCCAGTGTTGGCTCGAGGCATAAATATTTTTCGTAGTGACCTAGTTATAACATGGTTCGATAGCCTATGAGTGGTTAGGCTGGGCTCTTTCAACTCTTAACTAGAGTTACAACATTCTCTCTTCTTGAGTTTTCTTCATCATGATCATATGGTTAGCCCTTTTTCCATGAATAGTGGGGGTTGATATGGTTTTCTGTTTTGATATGTCAACTTTTGAGAGACATAACTTTCTCATATGAGCTTTGATTAAGTCGATCCTTGCATTTTTAGAGAGGCATCAATGTGCAGATTATGGAACCTAGATCCATAATAAGGTTGGGACTACACAAATTGTTCATTTAAGGTCTAATAATGGCTCCTAGAGGTTTTGGCCCATTTTTTTCAAACTAGGACCATTGGTAAAAATGGTTTGATGCATTGATACCTCCAATTTTTTCCACTTTGAAAGTGTTAAGATGGATGAAAAATAACAGAATTATCTAATTTGTATCATGGAATATCTTCGAAGCTTTGTGTTTGAATTCCTAGACTTGTTAGAGATGAATTTGTTCCCTTTCAAGCCACATTCATTTTATTTTTTCGCTGCATATATGTCTGTATAAACAAATTTTTGCTTATCTAGTGTCTTTCCTCGGTCTTTACCTTTCCATTGTTCAATGAGGTTTGAAATAGTGAATTCACCCATATCCATGTTCTCCAACCCAACAACATTCTTTGTTCCTTGTATGTTTGACATATCAATTTTCTGTATTGGTGCATTCTTTGTGTATTCCTTTGTCATTTTTCTCTTATGAGCTTCCACCTTCAGTTTTTTAATTCCCTTCTCTTGATTCATTTATTAAGGATGTACTTGATTCGACATATCTTGCTCCTCTCTAGTCATTGCCTCATAATGTTTTTTAGATTGAAAGGGAAACTCTAGTGTTGCCCCATTTTGTGCTTGAGGCTTTTCTTGAAGATGTTGGACTTTCTGAAAATCCTCGTTATCTAATTTTGGTTGAATTTTTTTTGTTTCCTCTATGAGATTCAAGGGACAATCCCTGAATAAATGGTTTTATTCATGATACCTACAACATCTTGACACTACATGCCTATAATCTAGAGGTTGTTTCCAAACGTCATCATGGTAGTAGATTTTGATTGATTCTTGTAGGGGTTGGGAGACATTCATATACACACATATAGTTGCATATGAGATGTAGCATCCATGCTTGGCCAGTTTGAATATTTTCACAAAATCTCCATTAATGTTTCCAGTACCTTGTACGATTCTCCATAGGGGAACCCAAATTAGGGCTGTGAATTTTGTTTTTTTTGGGTTGTACCTTTCTTGCTAGAATTTCATGAATACCGTTGCATTATTAAAAAAGACTAGGCCATTCTTTAATACTCTATCTTTGTCGTCTAGATTTGCAAAAATCATCATGAAGAAGCCATGTGCTCTTACATCAAGATCAATGTGTCCTTTCAATTGCCATGTTATTTGGATCTATCTAACCAATGCTCTCTTTATTAACCAAATCCAAATGAACTTGCATATTATTGCATAATCCTTCATATGTTGGATGCAACTCCCAATTTTGTCTGATTCTATTTCATATTTCGTACTCTTGACTGCCTTAGGGAGGCATCTTTCTTGATACAATTTTTCCAATTCAAATTAGTGGAGGATCGTCTTTGTTTCTATGGACATGAATTAGACCCAAAGTTGATCCATGGGGCGCTTGCATCTGATGGCTCAAACCAGAATTTCCATCCCTTGTGCCCACATTATTAAAAGAGGGATTTGTACCCCCTGAGGCACTCGTCATGATTGCTATGATGCCACAATATATAAGTTAAGAGCTAGATCAATTTGGCAACAAAGAAAAATAAATTAATTCTGTACAATGATGTATTCAAGCCCTAAAAAATAAACCCTAACCCATTTACTAAGACAAACCTAACATATACATAAAAAAAACAACCCTAACCTATTCTCTAAAATATAATAATTTTAACTAATTATATTATGATATTATATTATATGATAGTTTTAGCTAACTATATTATTTTTACTACCCAACATACAAATATATATATATATATATATATTTCATACTCATATATATATTTCATACTCAATAAAAAAATCACTATTATTAATTAAAAACTTGTTTACTAATATAATTAGTTATTCAAAACTTTAATTTACCATGTCTTATCTATAAACTCAAAGAATACACTCTTCTATATCATATTGAGATAGAGGTTCTATGATAATAATGCATATATATCCCATGATAAAAAAAGACAAATTATATAGATTATATATTTATTATTAAATTAAATACCTTTATATTTAACATTATATTTCAATTTATATAACCTTTATGACTTTGTTACACGCTTTATATTGTTTGCCATTTCTAACATGTAAGTTTTTTCAATCTTCCATTAATAAATCAAACTCCTTTACCCTAGATTTGTGTGTTCTTTAACATTAGATATTAAGGGTAGAAGAATCAAACCCATAGTCACGCTGGTTTAGTTTTGAGTAATCCTTGTCACCGATCTCTGTAGCACCAATGGTGTGACAGTGGTGGTAAATATTTAAATATCAGAAAGTCTGGAAAATCTAGTGGCAGTATTAAAATATCGGCAGGAATTTTAAACCGGCCAACATTTTCGAGGGAACCCAATTTCTCCATTTTCCCATTTGCATTTCCCGCAATATTCTCATATCCTTAAACTTCTAATACCTTTTCTTTTTGGCTCGCCAATGTGATCACGTTGAATGCCCATTCTATCTAAATTAAGGAGATTTGCTCATGAAACGGGCTGAGGCCACAAGGAGTGCAGTATCTTGAAATTTGAGCTCTCAGGGTGTTTCATTGCTCAATTTAGTTGTTGGATGAAGTTTTGGATGTGCACTTTGTAGGGATTGGAGGTTAAATATTGATATTTTAGAAAGATATGATTTTGCCTATGCAATCCTTAGCACTCTGTTAATTCCGTTCCCAGCCGTTGTGAAAGGATTCACCCATGAAATCAAAATAAATTACGAATATCAGGTATGCAAACCCTTCTCAGTAATAAATTATTTTAATTTTTTAATAGGCTTGCTCCGGCCGCTGCTACTTTTCGGAAATCCGAATTGGTATCCAGGCCTTTACACGATGGCGCAAGTTGTTTCTATGTCGGGCATCGTAGAAGGGGAAAGGTGGAAAAGAACACCGAATGAAAGCCTTTTAAACCGATGGTTACTGAAAATGAGACATGGATTTGCAATCCTTCCTGCAGATCTCGTGGCCGATCTCCAAAAAAAAATTTAAATTCCCCTCTCAACTGCAAATGCCTAAAAATGTTGTAACCTTGTTGCCCAGTTTCGATGGCATAAAGCCTGAACTCTTAGCCTTTACATTCATCTCGTTCCCCTCGTCGAGCTGCAGAAGAAACAACAATGTTGCTGCTCAAGTCTGTGTTAGTTTGACAACGAAATTATTAATTTTAGGTAAATTGTAATTAGACAGTTATATACCGAATAGTTAGTTATGTAACAATAGTCATGATATAAAATAACCTAATACTCATGAAATGAACATGTGGAGAATCATTGTTGAATAACAACCTATTCAATTCCAAATTAGTTTCTAGTCTTGGTCATTTAGTGGAGCTTTCTTGTTTCTTGTTTTTTTCCGTCATTATTTCATTTATCGTTTCTGTAAGTGGTATCAGAGCTCCGAGGGCAGTGAGCCTGGGCATGAGAGAAAGTTGTTGTGCGTTGAATCGAGCATGAGACCAAGACCTGCGTGAGGCATTGCATTGCTGTGTGTTTAGAGCCTGCGTAGTGGAGTTGCTCTGTGTTGCAGTTCAGCAAGGAACGCAGAGCCAGATTGCTGCGTGACTGTGTAAAGACGTCGCCGTTCAGCAAGGAACGCAGAGCACTGTCCAGCAAGGAACGCAAAGTCAGATTGCTGCGTGACTGTGTAAAGACGTTGCAGTTCAGCAAGGAACGCCGAGTATTGTCCAACAAGGAACGCAGAGCCAGATTACTGCATGACTGTGTGAAGACGTTGCAGTTCAGCAAGGAACGCAGAGCCAGATGGCTTCGTATTTTAAAAAAAAGGGCGAGCGAATGAGAACCACACAGTGGAGTTGAATAATTGCCTGTGTGAAAACCTGCTTGATGAGAACCCGCAGTGCGAATTGAATGATTGATCTGCGTGAGGCGTTTTTCTTTGCTGTGTGAAGGAGCCGAAGTTGCTGTTAAAATCCGAGTATTTTTTATTTTAAAGAATTTTTTTGTTTAAAGGGGTGAATGTGAGAAAGGCAGGAAAAAAAAAGACAGTTTTTTTTAGGAAAGGAGAAAAGAAGTTTGAAGACAGTTTTTTTTAAAGGAAAGGAGAAAATAAGATTTTTTTAAAAGGGGTTTTTTCTTTGAATTAAAAAAAAAACAAAGGTTTTTTCCTTGAAAAATATTTAGCAATTTTTTTTTTTTTTTTGGGAAAGTTAAAACTTGGAAACCCTTTATTGGCATTGGAAATTTTTTGTTTTTGGAAGAACAATTGAAATATTTTTTTTAAAACCCTAGATGGAAGATTGAGAGTCTTAGAAAATGGGCAAGATATCGAATGCAAAATTCGACGTGGAGAAATTCACCGGAAAGAGCAATTTTGCTCTTTGGAAACTGAAGGTTAGGGATCTGCTTGTGCAACAAAGGTTGCACAAGGCATTGGATGGGGAAACTAAGAAACCTGCGACCATGACTACTTTAGACTAGGAGGACTTGGATGCCCGAGCTCTCAGTACCATCCGACTATGCCTAGCGGATGAAGTTTTCTTCAACACTGTTGAAGAGACTACAGCGTTAGGATTGTGGGAAAAACTTGAAAAACTCTATATGACAAAGTCTTTGACCAACATAATTTATCTGAAAAGACAGTTATACAGTCTTCGAATGAAAGAACGTTCAAACGTTGCAGAACATTTGAATGCTTTTAATACACTAATATGTCAATTAACAGATATGGAAGTCAAAATAGAGGAAGAAGATAAAGCCATAACCTTGCTGTTTTCTCTACCTGAATCATGAGATCACTTCGTAACTTCAATCAGCTTCAGCTCTGCTGATTCTTTGAAGTTTAAATCACTCGTGGGAGCTCTTCTATCTGAAGAAGTACGAAGGAAATCCAGCGCTGAAACAGCTGCATCAGAAGCCATGGTCGCTAGAGGACGCTCAAAGGAAAGAGGAGAAAAACCAAGGGGGACTTCCAGATCAAAATCGAAAGGAAAGGAACTGGAATAAAGTTGGACACTTGAAGAAGGACTGTTGGAAACGAAAGGAATCTGAAAACCTGAAGAACGAAGCGAATCAGGTCGATTCAGGTATGATAGACGAAGTTTTATCTGCTGAAGAATTGTATATGATAGATGAAACTTCACCTGAATGTAATATCTCTCAGGGTTTAGATAGCTGGTTGTTAGATTCTGGTGCTTTGCATCACATGCACCCACATAGAAATTGGTTTACCTCGTATGAAAATGTAAACGGTAGTTCTGTGTTTATGGGTAACAATATGTCATGTCAGACTGTTGGGATGGGAGATATCAGGATTAAGATGTATGATAACACAGTTAGAACATTAAATAGTGTTAGACATGTACCTGATTTGAAGAAAATTTTGATTTCTTTAGGAGTTTTGGATTCAGATTGTTATAAGTTTATAGGTCAGGATGGCATCTTGAAAGTCTTTAAAGGAGCACTTGTGGTTATGAAGGCAGAAAAGGTCGGAAAGCTTTACAGGTTAAAAGGAAGTACTCAGATCGGTGAAGCAGGGGTTGCGTCAGAAAAGGAAGAAGCAGGCACTCGTCTATGGCATCAACGATTGGGTCATATGAGCGAGAAAGGTCTTTAGATATTGATGAAACATAAATCTCTTCCTAGTCTGAAATCCTTGAATTTAGATTTATGTAAACATTGTGTGTATGGCAAACAGTGTAAACAGAGGTTTAAAGTTGGAAATCATAATAGTAAAGATGTTTTTTAGACTATTTCATTCTGATCTATGGGGGCCTTCCCCTGTTATGTCATATGGAGGTGCACTGTATTTTTTAACATTTATTGATGATTACTCCCGGAAAGTTTGGGTCTATATGCTAAAAAGGAAAGCTGGTGTATTAAATGTCTTTAAACAATTTAAAGTAATGGTAGAGAAAAGAACAGGCAAATCTATTAAATGCTTAAGAACTGACAATGGTGGGGAGTTCAATTCAGTTGAATTGAACAATACTGTAAGGATGAGGGAATTGTTAGACACAAAACTGCTGTTTACACCCCTCAGCAAAATGGTGTTGCTAAGCGTATGAATCAGACTCTTATGGAAAGAGCCAGAAGCATGATCAGCAATGCTAACTTGCAAAAGGAGTTGTGGGCAGAAGCAGTATCTACTGCTTGTTATTTAGTTAACAGATCACCGTCAGTAGCAATTGATTGTAAAATTCCTGAAGAAGTTTGGACAGGTCAGTCTTGTGACTATTCACATTTGAGGATATTTGGCTGTGATGC
>APFE030609784.1:0-65067 GCA_000404065.3 Pinus taeda
TATAGTCTAACTCTTCTGCACCAGCTTGAAGAAAGATATAAATGAGATACAATCTCACTCTTCTGCACTAGCTTGAAAAAGATATAAATGAGATACAATCTCACTCTTCTGCACTAGCTTGAAAAAGATATAAATGAGATACAATCTCACTCTTTTGCACTAGCTTCAAAAAGATATAAATGAAATATATTTTATTTTTTGCACTAGCTTGAAAAAGATATGAATGAGATATATTTTAACTCTTCTCCATTTTGACTGTTTTTAAAATTTGAAAGAAAATAATTTTGAAAATAATGATTTTTATTATTTAAAATGTATTTTTAAAACCAAAATTTATCAATTAATATCTTTTTTTTTAAGTAAATATTTAATTATATATCCTTTAATCCATTATTTTCGTCAAAATTAATAAAAGAACTCAAAACTTACCAAAATCCTAATCGCATCTCTCCATAGAGAAATATAATAAACACATTCTATTGAAAAAAATATATATATAATAAACACATTGATATATTTAAGATATTAATTTTATTCATAACTATTAACTCCATACATGCCAGCTTATGGACAGTGGTATGTATCATTAAAACTTTTGCAACTACAAAAATTATTACAAGTTCTCTTTTACAAATATAAAAATAATTTGTCCTATCCAAGAGATATTATTACAAGTTCTCTTTTACAAATATAAAAATAATTTGTCCTATCCAAGAGATTTTATTGTACTATGTGTAGGCAGCCTTAGATCATTTCTACATCCCGCCATCACAGTTATTTTGCATTTTTAGCCTGCATAACAACAAAGAGAAATGAGTTTAAGATCTTTTATATCATTTCACACCTGGGCAATGCAATATAAGAAAAAATGTATAAAAGATGCACTGTGAATCAACATTATTCACAGTATGTATCATTAAAATCAAGCTACCAGTATCCTTTTGTATGATTCAACAATTAACTCGGGCTCGGGTACTGTTTTCGCATATCCTTCAATCTTATGTAATTCCTGTATTCAAGGCAGAATACTATTAAACATTTTTATCACATAAGCACAAAATCTATTATAAAAATCGAAAACCAATCATTTTTGCACCCCGCTGGAAATAGGGAGTAATGCAAATAAAAGAGAAGTTTAACTTGCCTGAATCCATTTCGATAGTTTCGGCCTACCAGCTGTGATATCATAATTCTTGAATGCAGGAAACACAACATGAAATCTTTCAACGAAAGGACCATATGCAATGTCAACCTGCAGTGATGGTATACATCTCTAAATTGTCAATTGGGATCATAATATAATATAAGGTCAAATGGCAAACAACATATATAGATGGCGTACCACACTGAATTGACCCAAAAGGAAAGGCCCGTCAGAAAACTTTCCCAGAGCATTTTCCAAATAATCAAGAGCAGGCCCTGTCATGACGGGAAGTTCAATTATATTAACCCACACTCTTCATAATCCATTGAATATAAGACATCTTATTCAAATGTATGAGATGGCTTCTGAAAAGTTGTTCTTACCAACTTCTTGTGCAGTCTCAGAATCCGGCTTGGTCGAAGCGATGAATGCATTTTTTGTAAAAGTATCTGTATATTTCAGTAACTCATTTGCAGCCTCTTTTTTCGCAGGATCCTGTTTAATGGCAAGAAAGTTATAGAGCATAGACTCTGGCAGTAAAGCTAGACAATAACTCCTAAAGGTATTACAGCTAACGTTCCAACCCTACCCTGCTTCCCTGAAAAAGTCTCTAACGGCTTCAACATTATAAACTAAAATTGACAAATACGAAGTGCCTGACCATTGAGACACTTTGATTTAGCTAATGACCTAAATTAACAATATTCAGGTGAGACACTTTGATTTAGCTAATGACCTAAATTAACAATATTCAGGTAGGGTAACACATACCGTGGGAAAAAGTTTAGGTCCTTCAAAATTGTTCTCGAGATACTCGAGTAAATCCAGACTCTCTCCTGTGACCTTGCCATTGTGCTCAAGAGAAGGAACCTGAAAAAATTGAAAATAGTGAGTTATTTGCAAGTTCCGCTCTATATCTTGCAAACATTTGGCCCTTTTGTAACATTTGACATTTGGCCCTTCTATTTCTACACGTTCCTTGCTTGAAAGATTAGTGATGATCACACAAAAACACACAAGAAATAGGTCTTCCTAGCTGACTAGGAATGTTAAAAGCAATCCTAAATCTGTGTTGGTCTTTCTTATTCCATGCCCAAATTGTAAAAGGCTAAAACCGTGATGATCAAAAACTCATTGCAGCCTCTCAAGCAACAGTGAGAGGATGGCTCATAAACTTGGAGTAGCATTTGAACTCTAAACTTCAAACCTATCAGGACACAGTGAGAAGTGTTTGGATCTTAAGCTTGGAGTTGCATCTGAACCCTAAGCAACAGTATGTTATCTCATAAATCACTTATTAGATTCAAGTTGCATCTGACAACATACTAATTTGTAGCCAGCACAATGTACATATATTAAAAGATTTGGGTTTGTGGCAAGATAGATCCCAAACTGGCAAGGTAATAACCTTATCCAGCTCATGCAATAAGCCTATGATCCCCACCCCAATTTACTTGGTCATAGATCAAATATACAGAGCCAAACAGAATACTCTATCAATTAACAAAAGGTTGCTAGACTGCTTGTTAATGTGCAAGCGTGTTCCCTGTTAACTGAGCTAAGGTAAAACGAGGAACAACCATCTAATTTCTCTTTTGCATCTACTTGGATCAAGATAAGAAACTAATAACAAAGTTTTTACACTACAGGTCCTAATTACATAGCAATTAAACCATGACCAAAATAGCGGATCCAACTGCCCTTTAGTAACTAAAAGAAAAATAAAATTAGATAAATATAGAAACGAGAGCCAACCTTGTTCGGAGGATAAACTTTCTCCTTGTACCATGCTGGTCTGTCTTGCAAATCAATCGTAACTAACTGAATCTCACTTAGACCCTGCATTTTATTTTCAATCGTTTCAGTCATTGCATAATGGTATCTTATATCAATAGAACACCTACCCACACAAAAGAGGGGATCAGCATGATAAAAACCTTGATGTTCCTGGCACTCCAAACTCGCTGGGCATATGGGCATGTCACACAGATATACAATCTGCAAACCCCAGATCAATTTCAGTATTTAATCGCTAAACAGAGTATGATACTAGACACATTCCAACAGAAAGTGATGATTTAGATACAGTAACGACAAAAATCTAGCTACCCACCTGGTTGTTCCATCAAACAATGGAGGAGGCTCCGATTTGGACGTGAGAGCGGGTGGAATTGCATAGCTGCAGTCGAGCAACACGATGCCACAGAAAATATTTTGGTAAATCGGGTACAATTTTGGATATAATAAATTAAATATATAATCAAACAATGCAGTGACTTACAGTGCTGCCATCTTAACCTGGAGTAATACTTTTATATAAATATGTCTGCAAAACAAATGTCAAAAGCTTAGTGTCCCATTATCTTGGAAGAATACAAACCCTTACATACTGTCCATAGCGAAATCAAATAGATGGATCTCTGGAATGCTACCTGTAGTTGTAACTGCTATGCTGTTCTCACACACGGCGGTCAATAACAATGTTGGGCAGGATTGATTATAACCAATTTATAAGAACTAGAAGACAAACTTTATGAAGAAGGAGGTTCATGAACCTACATCAGAGGTTGATGAACCTACTGTAGGTGGTGGGGTAGGTATAGCTGGATCAGTATATTAAAATGGGATCTGCACCGGTCATGGATGACGTGGCAACGTGGCAAGTACATCAGCATGATGTTGCAGAGTAGACTTCATTTTCATAAGCATTTTCCGTTGACCATATGCACCTAGCGCGATGATGTTGGAGAGCGCTTGTCGCCGTATTAATTTGTATCAGTATATTAAAATGCGATCTGCACCTGTCATGGATGACGTGGCAAGTGCATCAGCGATGATGTTGCAGAGTAGACTTCATTTTCATAAGCATTTTCAGTTGACCATATCCACCTAGCGCGATGATGTATCAGTATATTAAAATGCGATCTGCACCTGTCATGGATGACGTGGCACGTGCATCAGCGATGATGTTGCAGAGTAGACTTCATTTTCATAAGCATTTTCAGTTGACCATATCCACCTAGCGCGATGATGTTGGAGAGGGCAAGAGTTAACCAGCCTGCCATAGGGCATTAAATGCCTGGTTCGCTGCATGCCCGATAACCCGATAACACACTCGTGCGGGTGACGAGATAAATGAAAAATAATGGCTGCCATGACGAGATAAATGAAAAATAATGGCTGCCATTATTTTTCATTTATCTCGTCACCCGCGCGGGTGTGTTGTCGGGTTATCGGGCATGCAGCTAACCAGGCATTTAATGCCCTATGGCAGGCTGGTTAGCTCTTGCCGTTGGAGAGCGCTTGTCGCCGTATTAATTTGACCAAAGGGTTTTGGCTGTGTCACTTTTATGCCTTAGTTTAATGATTATGTTTTTTTCCTCAAAAGTTATGGAAATTCTGGTTATATTTTGAAGAAAGTTGTAGGCATTTTTGTAAATCTAAGTAAAAGCTGTCAAGCTTCATAATTTTAGGTGTTCTAAAAGTTTTTGAGTGTGCTGAATTCATTTTCACCATCAAAAACATATTCAAACACCGCATTTACAAGATTTAAAAAAAAAAAAAAATTGCCCAAATTCCGACCACTTTTGACCGTTGGACAATTCCTTCACCTCCGTAGAGGACTCCCACTTTTATCTATAGACCACACGCGAGATGTGGTGATTGGACAAAGGGGTTGTGACTGGCCCATTGATATATATAGATCAGACCTGAGTTGTTGAGCAAATTGAGAAGTTAGATCTAGGATTTTGCTGAAGTGATCAATTGGTTTAGAAAGTATTTGATTGAATTTGATTGTTGTTGAATTTAGGCTTCTGTGATCCATATCAAGTTTATTGAGAAGTGTTTTTGGCAAAAATCACATCAAAATTCATTTGCCGATGTGTTTCGAACCAACAAGTGTGGTTCATCATCAAGACAAGATGAAGAACCAGATAAGTGTGGTTCATCGTCATGACAAGATGAAGACCCAGATTATAGTGCAACCATGATCTGGTTCTTAATCTGGTCGTGACGATGAACCACACTTGTTGGTTCGAAACGCCTTGACAAATGAATTTTGATGTGATTTTCGCCAAAAACACTTCTTAATAAACTTGAATTTGATTGTCTTTATGTATTTTATAAAATAATAAATTATAATTATATCTATGTGTGGAGTAAAATGTAACGTATTTAATTAATATGTACTTTGTATGGTTAGAAAGTTCAATATTATTATATGAAGTTAGATGAAATCTCAATTTAGAATTAGGAAATATAAGCATTGAAATTGATATTAAATTGGGCAATGAAAAATATTAAAAAATCTTTATTTTTTTTACTAGTTACATCTTTAGTTGTTATTATTATTTTTATTGTAAATGTTTGAAATTAGTCAACACACATGTATGATTATAGGGTTAGAATGTTTTATTATTATAGGATTCGTCTATATAAAAATTATGTTTGAGACCTCAACATTATAAAATAAGAATGGACAAAATTGTTTATTAACCTAAGAATTAGAATATAATCTCTAGTCGCAAAGAAAAACATTTGTGTGGACTAGTGTATTTATCAACTATTTCTAGAAAATTGGATGGATAGGTAGTTTATAGTATTTGGCAAACCTCCCTATAATAATGAGGGGGTGTATTTAGAAAATTATGGGTTGAGTTTGTTTTAGGTTACCATATCAATCATTTTGACATTAGTGAATTCTAGGGGTGGGATGTGGGTCCATCAGAGGACGCATGACCCATTATTAAGGCCTCATTCTCTCGGGTGAAGGCCTAACCCCCTTGCCTAGCATCCTCCCCTATATTAAAATGTTGGCCAGACTTACTCATCCATATCCGCCTTTACTCATAACCTAGTGCAACATAGCACATTCATAGCTTTACCCTACCGAGGGGACTTTAATGTGATGTTGGGGGAGGGGTTAGGCCTTTAGACCTTACAACAAAGATGGGTTAGAAGAAACCACATGAATAGACTCTCGTTCTCATCCTAGTTCATGTGACCCTCATAGATGTTTGAATTATGGGTAGACTTGTTATGGGCGAATTGAGGCCATTGGATTTGAAGGTTTTAAGGTGGTGGCTGATATGTTGATCATTTCTATGTTTTTCATTCACTATATATATGTATATATTGTTTATTGTGTGATTTTTTCTTCTATATTTAATTATATGATACAAGTAGTTGCTACACTTAGGTAGCAAACCTTTTGACACTTGTAAACGCATCATTGTCAGTTTCCACCACTATGCAACAATGCTAGCACCTTGCTCGTTATGTATATCACACACTTAGGTATAGTGGAACTTTATTTAGCCTTGTAATCATGGTGTATATGCATGCAAGTTTATGGATATGTAGGAGTTTAGTGTTTTTTAGGTAGACATGTGACACAATTTATGTCATATTAAAATATAATTTGTGGCAATTTTTTTAATACACATTAAAGTGCACTTTTTGTCATATTCAAATGTGGCATTATTATTTAGGCATTAAACTTTCATGTGTATTTATAGTTCTAGCTGGTTACAAGAGTGGCTTCCCTTTTGACTCACTAGTTTATTATAGTGTCCTATTTGACACTTCCACCGCCTCGTTTATATTTTTTGGTAATGTATTCTCATTTTGAGGTGGTTAATGGAGTTAGCTAAAGTCTTAGGGATTTTTGGGATGGTTGCCTTAGGTTGGTGGAGTTTCTTTGCCTTGTTGTAAGTTGGTATCAATCAAATGATTTCCCTCTCCATCCTATGATTTGTGTTTTCGTTCATTGTATCTAATTATTTGTTAATTTGTTCTTAAGTGGCCTTTTCCATGTCAAATGGTACATCTACACATAATATTCTTATAGTTGAATTCAATAATTTTCAAGGATTTTTCAACATCAAGATTTTATGATCTCTGAAGTTGTTATTCTTTATTTTATTTCCAAAACGACACTCACAACACATATATTCTTCTTATGCAAACTTAGAGGGACCAATATCAAAATTGTTCTGAAGGCTTAACCTATATTGCTAAAATAAAATCTTGAACCTAGTTTACTTGTAAGTTTTATGTGGTATTAAGTCATCAACTAGAGATTAGGATTATATCATCACTATGTTTTGCCCCACTAATTGGTATGTCGAAAAAAGATGAGGTTGAATGCAATTCTTGGACACATTATGATAATAGACACCCCTCAAATCTAGCACCTAAGTTGAAGGAAGTAATGAATTTATCATAATGGAATCCCCTCTAACTTAGTACCTAAGTCAAAGGAATTTCATGTTATAGAATGCAATCCCCAACGTCAAAGCATGTTTCTTAAAGTGACTTTTGGAAATTTATAAAAGATACAACATTTATTGATTTAACAATCTCCAAGTTATTATCGTCATTGAAGTGGATATGGAATAAACCCATGTCATTGAGATCAAAGTGTGCCTCATGTTGCATTACACTATGGACACTATTGTCGCCCATTTGATTATGACCAAGTTGATATAATGATTACATTAAATTGCTCATTTTTCCATTAAAAACTCATGAATGAGGTTGAGTTGGCATCCATGGAGGAGATCCAAGTAAATTATTCCTCATACCCTCACGAATTCTACCAGATATGGGAGACAGATGGAAAGTTTTCTTTAGTATGCGTAGAGGATCATAAAGATGGAGGTTTGGCCAATGAATGAGGGTCCATTGCTACTAAGGTGGCTTCATTTCGTCCATTGAAAGAGGTTCCTTTAGGCTTGAAAGGGACCATCTTGGGGGACATAAAGAAAAAGTAAGAGCAAATGGTTCAATTCATGGTCTAGTGGGGGAAGACATCTAGGTCACCCAAGGTTTTTTTGAACCCCCCGACACTTTCTACTTGGAAGAGGTGATTTAGGATTTCAAATAGGAACTTCAGCAAAGTGGAAAATATCCTTGGTCATGGGTGGCATAAAATCCCTAGCAAGGCAGAAGCAAGTGGTGGAAAGGAAAGTTATGTGAAGGATGAGATTTGAGCACCAACTTTTTCAAAATATACAACTTATTTAGGGGCATAGGGCTCTTTCCTGAGGATGTTTTTTCCTTGTCAGGAAGTGAAAAGGGTTTCCTCCTTAGCAATGAAATTCTAGTGGTAGAAGCCCTATGGAAAGAAGCCTAGTAGGAAGTGATTTCCCATAAGGAGGGTCGAGGAAGGCAAGGAGAGCATGGAGAAACCGCTCTTAGCATAGAACATACCATAATTTAACAATTTTGCCAACCATTTAAATTATAGTGGTTGTGTTATTAATTACTAGTATTATTTCTTTTTATAATTGAATAAATATATAGTAAAATGAAATGAAGTCTAATTCTTCTAAATTTTGCACTAGCTTGAAAAAGATATGAATGAGATATATTTTAACTCTTCTCCATTTTGACTGTTTTTAAAATTTGAAAGAAAATAATTTTGAAAATAATGATTTTTATTATTTAAAATGTATTTTTAAAACCAAAATTTATCAATTAATATCTTTTTTTTTAAGTAAATATTTAATTATATATCCTTTAATCCATTATTTTCGTCAAAATTAATAAAAGAACTCAAAACTTACCAAAATCCTAATCGCATCTCTCCATAGAGAAATATAATAAACACATTCTATTGAAAAAAATATATATATAATAAACACATTGATATATTTAAGATATTAATTTTATTCATAACTATTAACTCCATACATGCCAGCTTATGGACAGTGGTATGTATCATTAAAACTTTTGCAACTACATAAATCATTACAAGTTCTCTTTTACAAATATAAAAATAATTTCTACTATCCAAGAGATTTTATTGTACTATGTGTAGGGAGCCTTAGATCATTTCTACATCCCGCCATCACAGTTATTTTGCATAATTAGCCTGCATAACAACAAAGAGAAATGAGTTTAAGATCTTTTATATCATTTCACACCTGGGCAATGCAATATAAGAAAAAATGTATAAAAGATGCACTGTGAATCAATATTATTCACAGTATGTATCATTAGAATCAAGCTACCAGTATCCTTTTGTATGTTTCAACAATTAACTCGGGCTTGGATACTGTTTTCGCATATCCTTCAATCTTATGTAATTCCTGTATTCAAGGCAGAATACTATTAAACATTTTTATCACATAAGCACAAAATCTATTATAAAAATCGAAAACCAATCATTTTTACACCCCGCTGGAAATAGGGAGTAATGCAAATAAAAGAGAAGTTTAACTTGCCTGAATCCATTTCGATAGTTTCGGCCTACCAGCTGTGATATCATAATTCTTTAATGCAGGAAACACAACATGAAATCTTTCAACGAAAGGACCATATGCAATGTCAACCTGCAGTGATGGTATACATCTCTAAATTGTCAATTGGGATCATAATATAATATAAGGTCAAATGGCAAACAACATATATAGATGGCGTACCACACTGAATTGACCCAAAAGGAAAGGCCCGTCAGAAAACTTTCCCAGAGCATTTTCCAAATAATCAAGAGCAGGCCCTGTCATGATGGGAAGTGCGTTTATATTAACCCACACTCTTCATAATCCATTGAATATAAGACATCTTATTCAAATGTATGAGATGGCTTCTGAAAAATTGTTCTTACCAACTTCTTGTGCAGTCTCAGAATCCGGCTTGGTCAAAGCGATGAATGCATTTTTTGTAAAAGTATCTGTATACTTCAGTAACTCATTTGCAGCCTCTTTTTTCGCAGGATCCTGTTTAATGGCAAAAAAGTTATAGAGCATAGACTCTGGCAGTAAAGCTAGACAATAACTCCTAAAGGTATTACAGCTAACGTTCCAACCCTACCCTGCTTCCCTGAAAAAATCTCTAACGGCTTCAACATTATAAACTAAAATTGACAAATACGAAGTGCCTGACCATTGAGACACTTTAATTTAGCTAATGACCTAAATTAGCAATATTCAGGTAGGGTAACACATACCGTGGGAAAAAGTTTAGGTCCTTCAAAATTGTTCTCGAGATACTCGAGTAAATCCAGACTCTCTCCTGTGACCTTGCCATTGTGCTCAAGAGAAGGAACCTGAAAAATTGAAAATAGTGAGTTATTTGCAAGTTCCGCTCTATATCTTGCAAACATTTGGCCCTTTTGTAACATTTGACACTTCTATTTCTACACATTCCTTGCTTGAAAGATTAGTGATGATCACACAAAAACACACAAGAAATAGGTCTTCCTAGCTGACTAGGAATGTTAAAAGCAATCCCAAATCTGTGTTGGTCTTTCTTATTCCATGCCCAAATTGTAAAAGGCTAAAACCGTGATGATCAAAAACTCATTGCAGCCTCTCAAGCAAAAGTGAGAGGATGGCTCATAAACTTGGAGTAGTATTTGAACTCTAAGCTTCAAACCTATCAGGACACAATGAGAAGTTTAAAAGAAGATTTCGGCGTAAATCACATAAGGTAAGACATTTGCCGATGCGTTTCGAACCAACCAGTGTGGTTCATTGTCAGGACAAGTTGTCCTGACGATGAACCACACTGGTTGGTTCGATACGCATCGGCAAATGTCTTACCTTATGTGATTTACGCCAAAATCTTCTTTTAAATATGATGGATCACAGAAGCCTCAATTCTACAATGAGAAGTGTTTGGATCTTAAGCTTGGAGTTGCATCTGAACCCTAAGCAACAGTATGTTATCTCATAAATCACTTATTAGATTCAAGTTACATCTGACAACATACTAATTTGTAGCCAGCACAATGCACATATATTAAAAGATTTGGGTTTGTGGCAAGATAGACCCCAAATTTGGCAAGGTAATAACCTTATCCAGCTCATGCAATAACCCTTTGATCCCCACCCCAATTTACTTGGTCATAGATCAAATATACAGAGCCAAACAGAATACTCTATCAATTAACAAAAGGTTGCTAGACTGCTTGTTAATGTGCAAGCGTGTTCCCTGTTACCTGAGCTAAGGTAAAACGAGGACCAACCCATCTAATTTCTCTTTTGCATCTATTTGGATCAAGATAAGAAACTGATAACAAAGTTTTTACACTACAGGCCCTAATTACGTAGCAATTAAACCATGACCCAAATAGCGGATCCAACTACCCTTGAGTAACTAAAAGAAAAATAAAATTAGATAAATATAGAAACGAGAGCCAACCTTGTTTGGAGGATAAACTTTCTCCTTGTACCATGCTGGTCTGTCTTGCAAATCAATCGTAACTAACTGAATCTCACTAAGACCCTGCATTTTATTTTCAGTCGTTTCAGTGATTGCATAATGGTATCTTATATCAATAGAAGACCTACCCACACAAAAGAGGGGATCAGCATGATAAAAACCTTGATGTTCCTGGCACTCCAAACTCGCTGGGCATATGGGCATGTCACACTGATATACAATCTGCAAACCCCAGATCAATTTCAGTATTTAATCGCTAAACAGAGTATGATACTATACACATTCCAACAGAAAGTGATGATTTAGATACAGTAACGATAAAAATCTAGCTACCCACCTGGTCGTTCCATCAAACAATGGAGGAGGCTCCGATTTGGACGTGAGAGCAGGTGGAATTGCATAGCTGCAGTCGAGCAACACGATGCCACAAAATATTTTGGTAAATCGGGTACAAGTTTGGATATAATAAATTAAATATATAATCAAACAATGCAGTGACTTACAGTGCTGCCATCTTAACCTGGAGAATTACTTTTATATAAATATGTCTGCAAAACAAATGTCAAAAGCTTAGTGTCCCATTATCTTGGAAGAATACAAACCCTTACATACTGTCAATAGCGAAATCAAATAGCTGGATCTCTGGAATGCTACCTGTAGTTGTAACTGCTATGCTGTTCCCACACACGGCCGTCAATAACAATGTTGGGTAGGATTGATTATAATCAATTTATAAGAACTAGAAGACAGACTTTATGGAGAAGGTTCATGAACTACATCAGAGGTTCATGAACCTCTGCACCTGTCATGGATGACGTGGCAACGTTGCAAGGACATCAGCGATGATGTTGCACAGTAGACTTCATTTTCATAAGCATTTTCAGTTGACCATATCCACCTAGCGCGATGCCGTATTAATTGTATCAGTATATTAAAATGCGATCTGCACCTGCACCTGTTATGGATGACGTGGCAAGTGCATCAGCGATGATGTTGCAGAGTAGACTTCATTTTGATAAGCATTTTTAGTTGACCATATTCACTTAGCGCGATGATGTTGGAGAGCGCTTGTCGCCGTATTAATTTGACAAAAGGATTTTGGCCTTAGTTTAATGATGATGTTTTTTTCTTCAAAAGTTATGGAAATTCTGGATATATTTTGAAGAAATCAGTAGAGATTTTTGTAAATTTAAGGAAAAGTTGTTAAACTTTATAATTTTAGGTGCTTTAAAAGTTTTTGAGTGTGTTGAATTCATTTTCACCATTAAAAACATATTCAAAAATTGCATCTACAAGATTTTCTAAAAAAAAATTGCCCAAATTCGGCCACTTTTGACCGTTGGACAATTCCTTCACTCCGTAAAGGACTCCCACTTTTATCTATAGACCTCACGTGAGATGTGGTGATTGGACAAAGGGGTTGTGACTGGCTCATTGATATATACAGATCAGACCTGAGTTGTTGAGCAAATTGAGAAGTTAGATCTAGGATTTTGTTGAAGTGATCAATTGGTTTAGAAAGTATTTGATTGAATTTGATTGTTGTTGAATTTAGGCTTCTGTGATCCATATCAAGTTTATTGAGAAGTGTTTTACACATCAAAATTCATTTGTCAATGCGTTTCGAACCAACAAGTGTGGTTCATCATCAGGACAAGATGAAGAACCAGATAAGTGTGGTTCATTGTCAAGACAAGATGAAGAACCAGATTATAGTGCAGCCATGATCTGGTTCTTAATCTGGTCGTGACGATGAACCACACTTGTTGGTTCGAAACGCCTTGACAAATGAATTTTGATGTGATTTTCGCCAAAAACACTTCTCAATAAACTTGAATTTGATTGTCTTTATGTATTTTATAAAATAATAAATTATAATTATATCTATGTGTGGAGTAAAATGCAACGTATTTAATTAATATGTACTTTGTATGGTTAGAAAGTTCAATATTATTATATGAAGTTAGATGAAATCTCAATTTAGAATTAGGGAATATAAACATTGAAATTGATGTAAAGTTGGGCGATGAAAAATATTTAAAAATATATATATATATATTTTTTTTGCTAGTTACATCTTTAGTTGTTATTATTATTTTTATTGTAAATGTTTGAAATTAGTCAACACACATGTATGATTATAGGGTTAGAATATTTTACTATTATAGGATTCGTCTATATAAAAATTATGTTTGAGACCTCAAAATTATAAAATAAGAATGGACGAAATTGTTTATTAACCTAAGAATTAGAATATAATCTCTAGTCACAAAGAAACACATTTGTGTGGACTAGTGTATTTATCAACTATTTCTAGAAAATTGGATGGATAGGTAGTTTATAGTATTTGGCAAACCTCCCTATAATAATGAGGGGGTGTATTTAGAAAATTATGGGTTGAGTTTGTTTTAGGTTACCATATCAATCATTTTGAAATTAATGAATTCTAGGGGTGGGATGTGGGCCCATCAGAGGACGCGTGACCCATTATTAAGGCCTCATTCTATCAGGTGAAGGCCTAACCCCCTTGCCTAGCATCCTCCCCTAGCTTAAAATGTTGGCCAGACTTACTCATCCATATCCGCCTTTACTCATAGTCTAATGCAACATAGCACATTCATAGCTTTACCCTATCGGGGGGACTTTAATGTGATGTTGGGGGACGGGTTAGGCCTTTAGACCTTACAACAAAGATGGGTTAGAAGAGACCATATGAATAGACTCTCGTTCTCATCCTAGTTTATGTGACCCTCATAGATGTTTGAATTATGGGTAGACTTGTTATGGGCGAATTGAGGCCATTGGATTTGAAGGTTTTAAGGTGGTGGCTGATATGTTGATCATTTCTATGTTTTTCATTCACTATATATATGTATATATTGTTTATTGTGTGATTTTTTCTTCTATATTTAATTATATGATACAAGTAGTTGCTACACTTTGGTAGCAAACCTTTTGACACTTGTAAACACATCATTGTTAGTTTCCACCAGTATGCAACAATGCTAGCACCTTGCTCGTTCTGTGTATCACACACTTAGGTATAGTGGAACTTTATTTATCCTTGTAATCATGGTGTATATGCATGCAAGTTTATGGATATGTAGGAGTTTAGTGTCTTTTAGGTAGACATGTGACAAAATTTATGTCATATTAAAATACAATTTGTGGCAATTTTTTTAATACACATTAAAGTGCACTTTTTGTCATATTCAAATGTGGCATTACTATTTAGGCATTAAACTTTCATGTGTATTTATAGTTCTAGTTGGTTACAAGAGTGGCTTCCCTTTTGACTCACTAGTTTATTATAGTGTCCTATTTGACACTTCCACCGCCTCGTTTATATTTTTTGGTAATGTATTCTCATTTTGAGGTGGTTATTGGAGTTAGCTAAAGTCTTAGGGATTTTTGGGATGGTTGCCTTAGGTTGGTGGAGTTTCTTTGCCTTGTTGTAAGTTGGTATACAATCAAATGATTTCCCTCTCCATCCTATGATTTGTGTTTTCCTTCATTGTATCTAATTATTTGTTAATTTTTTCTTAAGTGGCCTTTTCCATGTCAAATGGTACATCTACACATAATATTCTTATAGTTGAATTCAATAATTTTCAAGGATTTTTCAACATCAAGATTTTATGATCTCTAAAGTTGTTATTCTTTATTTTATTTCCAAAACGACACTCACAACACATATATTCTTCTTATGCAAACTTAGAGGGACCAATATCAAAATTGTTCCAATGGCTTAACCTATATTGCTAAAATAAAATCTTGAACCTAGTTTACTTGTAAGTTTTATGTGGTATTAAGTCATCAACTAGAGATTAGGATTATATCATCACTATGTTTTGCCCCACTAATTGGTATGTCGAAAAGAGATGAGGTTGAATGCAATTCTTGGACAAATTATGATAATAGACACCCCTCAAATCTAGCACCTAAGTTGAAGGAAGTAATGAATTTATCATAATGGAATCCCCTCTAACTCAGCACCTAAGTCAAAGGAATTTCATGTTATAGAATGCAATCCCCAACGTCAAAGCATGTTTCTCAAAGCAACTTTTGGAAATTTAGAAAAGATACAACATTTATTGATTTAACAATCTCCAAGTTATTATCGTCATTGAAGTGGATATGGAATAAACCCATGTCACTGCGATCAAAGTGTGCCTCATGTTGCATTACACTATGGACACTATTGTCGCCCATTTGATTATGACCAAGTTGATATAATGATTACATTAAATTGCTCATTTTTCCATTAAAAACTCATGAATGAGGTTGAGTTGGCATCCATGGAGGAGATCCAAGTAAATTGTTCCTCATACCCTCACGAATTCTACCAGATATGGGAGACAGATGGAAATTTTTCTTTAGTATGCATAAAGGGTCATAAGGATGGAGGTTTGGACAATGAATGAGGGTCCATTGCTACTAAGGTGGCTTCATTTCCTCCATTGAAAGAGATTCCTTTAGGCTTGAAAAGGACCATCTTGGGGGACATAAAGCAGAAGTCAGAGCAAACGGTTCAATTCGTGGTCTAGTGGGGGAAGACATATAGGTCACCCAAGGTTTTTTTGAACCCCCCGACACTTTCTACTTGGAAGAGGTGATTTAGGATTTCAAATAGGAACTTCAGCAAAGTGGAAAATATCCTTGGTCATGGGTGGCATAAAATCCCTAGAAAGGCAGAAGCAAGTGGTGGAAAGGAAGGTTATGTGAAGGATGAGATTTGAGCACCAATTGTTTCAAAATATACAACTTATTTAGGGGCATAGGGCTCTTTCTTGAGGATGTTTTTTTCCTTAGGCCATATCGGGAGCATTGTCAACATGTGAAAAGGGTTTCCTCCTTAGCAACGTAAGTCTAGTGGTAGAAGCCATATGGAAAGAAGCCTAGTAAGAAGTGATTTCCCATAAGGAGGGTCGAGGAAGGCAGGGAGAGCATGGAGAGTCTTGGACAAGCCTAAATTTGGTTTCCCCAATAGGTCTTGAGGGCATCTCAGGGTCCAAGAAGAGGAATTTTATGTGTGTAAAGAGGAAACTAGAGGAAATTCAAATAGTCCTCAGTGATGATGTCTAGTTAAATAAAGCTATCCAAATGTTGGATTTGGAAATAGTGGGTCGAGTCTGAGGGCGTCCTTTGAGCTCGAGGTCAATTGAAGAATGGATGGCCCAAGCTTGGAGCCACAAGATAAGTATGTTCCATGTGGTCTAAACCCTTGCAAAAGGATGGTTCCTACTCTAGTTTAGCTAAGGGGATGATGTTGAGTGGGTTTTGGAGAGGAACTAGCAAATTAATTCATCTTCAATCTTGCTCAAGAGATAGATGCCACTTTTTTAAACTAGTAAGGAGAGTGTGGATCTGGCTACAATATGGGTTAGGTTGTCAGCACTACCAGCTCAATATTGGTCTATGGATGTTTTCAAAGTAATAAGGAATCAGTTAGGGACTTTCTTAGAGGCATACATGTCTTTCAAAGAAACTATAAGGTTAACAATGGTGCACATTTTGGTAAGGTTGGACCTTAAAGATGGTTTGGAGACTAAATTAGAGTTTGGGCCTCTGGGTCATTCCTTCACTCATATTTTCGATTACGAAGGAATACTTTTTCCAAGCAGTAGGTGTCACCAATATGGTCACATCCTTAGAGTCTGTTCACTCCCCTCTCGTGGGAAAAAGGGAGACAAACCTCTAGAAGAAACAAGGAAAAGCGGGGTGTTCCAAGCTGATGATTCAAGAGTAAAAAATATTTTGCATGAGGTGGATCAAATGCAAATAGTCTCATCTCCAGAGGGGCTGCTCCCTTCCTTAGAATTTCCTCAAGGCGGGGAGTCTGCGGGTATAGAGAAAGAAACATCTAGAGTAGTAGAAAAGGGATTAAAAATACAAAGGCGTCTAGGAAACAAGAGGACATTCCACAAGGTAAGTTATATCCTCTTCCTCTTTCAAGTATGGTTAGTTATTTTTCCAATTTGAAGGCAGGGTGCTCTGGTGGATCAATTTTTGGCTCTCATTTTCACCTATCCCTCCCATTCCAGATCCTTCCTTTGCAATGTATGATTGCCCTATTGTTGGCCCTCAATGTCCTCCCACAATTGTGTCAACAAAGGAGTTGTTTTTAGGAGACTCTACTAAGTTGGGTTCTCAATATAACCTGAGGCCTAGGATTTCCTAGGGTGTATCCTTGATTTGTTTTGCGGGCTTGGGACAAGTTTTAGTAGGCTTGTGCGATGGAAAGGGCCATAGGAGAAAATATTTTTTTAGCCAAAGCCCAGGTTAAAGATTGCCTTATTGTGGCATCGAGTAAACAACAATCCATCGATGGGGCACTTAGAACAGTGAATTCCCTTGGGGGGTTACTTATGATAATACAATCCTTTAATTGCAGGGGTCTATCTAGCCCTTCCAAAAAATTAACCCTCCATAGGTTGGTTATCTCAATCAATCTTGATATCGTTCCCCTTAAGGAGACCTTAAGTGATGGAAATGTGGTAACAAGGCATGATATTAATCTGAACATAGGATGTCTTAAAGAAGATACGTGTACACAATATGTTATTGTTGTTGTTGTGAATATTCTTGAAGTATTAAAGGTTGAGAAGATGTAGTTTGGTAGTATGGCTTTCTAATGAATGTTGAAAAACATAAAGAAATGGAAAATAGGCACACAAAACACTAATTTCATAGTAACTGAAACTCATCCTGGTGTAAGAATCAAGCGAGAAGAAATTTCCGTGTATTTATCCAAATTGAACATATTTGCATATTTTTATAATGATCCCTATCAGCAATGTTGTTGTACTAACACTAAAAGGAATGAACAAAGCATTTTTTTTTCTATATGATGATGTGATCAAGGGACCTTACACCTCTTTGGAATATTGTGGAAGCAACATTGCATTGTCATTAAGTAGGGACTTGAAATATTCAAGTCTTTATCATCATATTTGAAGCTAATAAGGCATAAAAACGTGGAACTCCTTCATCAGTAACAACAATCTCATTCACAATCCTAAGAGGGTTTGTCAACTACTCAATACGAAGACCTTCAAGACTTCAAACTAGTGTTCCAGCAAAAGAGTATTTTGTGAGATATGTTGAAAGTATGCTTGAAGGACTGTAAAAAACATGCAGAGTAGCTGATTGATCACAAGAAGAAATGCATCTTGAGAGAAGTGTGATGACAGGTGGAGCAACATGAATATGAAAAAAAAGAGGAAAGCACAATGACAGGGGGAGCAAAGAGACAAAGGAAGAATAACACTACAACAAAGAGAGGAGTATGATGGCAGAAGAGTAGCACATTTTCATGAAAAGGAGATCCATAACAGAAGGAAGAACATTATGACAGGGGGAGAATAATATTAAGATGACATTGATGTCAAAGGGGGAGAATATGTCTAAAGAAGGAGAATATTTCCATCAATGAGAAAGGGGGAGATTGTTGGATAAAGTTGTCATTGATGTCAATACGAGAGCAACCCTGGGTGTGATGTCAATAAAAGGGAAATTCTAGGTGCATTATTGAAATCAAACCCTAACCCTAAAGTACATTGATGTAAGGGTGTTGATGGGAAATTGAATGTTGAAATAGCCCCAGATTTATGGTTTATGAAAGGTGTCAAAACCCTTTGATTACTAATGGAGGATGACCTAATATGAAGTATATATATCACAAAGAATATATGCTAAAAGCTTGCAAAGATGTGAGTAAAAAGCATGTAAAAAAACAAATCTCATGTATAACAACCATACATATGATATACCATATATTGGCATATATGCCTTATACTATATCTTATTAAAAATTATCAATTGGGCATATATATTTATTAAACATATGTATCAAACATATATGATAACCATACACCTCAGCAGTCATACCACCTCAATGTACTATTGGTTGATTTCAATGGTTAGTAGTTGATATGATCCTTGGTGGTCCCCACACACCTACATCAGCAGTTATCATTCCCACCTCGACGATCAATCCCATCGTTTCATTTCATGTGATCCCCACACACCCACGTCAACACCATGTACACACATACTTCATTGTTGTTTTGTTCAAGGCCACAGATCAATGAGCGGGAAAGGGTGTGGGCTTTCAACGTGCTTGAAATTTAAGCTCCTTGATTGTCCCCACAATGGGTCAAGCCACACTACATGGCACACTTTGGTGAGTGCGAGATCCATGGTAAAAATTAGCCAGTGAGTAGTTTGGAGATCGACTATTGCCCATATTCATCCAATCAGGATCAAGTCATCTCTTTTGTGTTATGTCGACCCTCTAGCCCAAATGAAATGAATTTTCAAATATGACAAACCATTATATATGTACATAAATTGTGGAGTATGTGACATAGCACCTGAGCACACATGGTCTTGGTGCAATGAAAAAAAAATGGATCGAAGCATCTGACAAAAGCATCCGACGAAGAAGAATGACAAGTTATAATCTCATGAAATAGAAAAAGATACTCGTATCTGTGAAGAATTTTTTAGCACAGATATGTGGAGGGATCTAACTTCGATTTCTTTGAAAGCTTTGTGGAAACACATTTTCCTATTCCTCTTGTGGATTTGTGAAGGTTTCGCTTTCGACCCATAATTACAAAACCTTGAAGATCTTGACAATGTGTTGTAGACTTGTAGAATATATAACCTTCTGACCTGTGAAGTAACTCAGTACTTTGGACCTAAAACTTATTTTGAACAGATATAATAGATCTTAGATTCGTCCTTGTCTATGGATTGCAGTGAAGTTTGAACAGTCATCATTTATCTCTACTGAAATAACAAACTTAAAGGACATAGAGAATGATTGTATTTCTGGAGTTGTTATTGGAAGCACTGTTAGAGTATATTTGAAGTACAAAGTGTTTGGCATCACAGTTATCATCTTTGAGCAGAAGACCTTGAAATAACCTATGTAGCAGAGGAAGAAAAGTTGCAACAATATATTAAAGATCTTTGTTGAGAATTTGGTGTGGAAATCAGCAGGAGCAACATGATTGAAGTCTAAATGTAGTCACCTTAAAATATTTGTTTGGGTATCATGAAAAGTTTGGGAGACACCTTCTGTAGTGGAATTTTTTTTCATTGATGAGCTAGTATACTGTTGAAGACTTGTGCAAGATACCCTAGAGCTTTGTTGAAGAAATTTTCAAGGCTTGTTGTATACCTGTTTGGGAAGCCTTGAAGAACAACTTATACTCATTATTGAAGAACATGAAGCGGATTAAAAGGGTTGGTACCCTAGAGGTTGGTGCGTCATAAAACAAAGCTAGAGCCTTGGAGAGATCAGGTTTGAGCCTGCACTGTAGGGAGGACTGGAGTCTTCTAAAAATCAAGTTGGAGCTCGGTGAAGCACAATGTTGGAGGCTTGAAGTGCAAGTTGAAGCTTGGTTGATTTGAAGAATGGTGTCTTCATCTAGGGTTGGGGTCCTGATCCTTGTTGTATTTGATTTATTGTAAAAAAGAGGATTGGTGTCTACACCATATATTGATTAATAAAATTATTTATTTTATCGTTGTTAATTTTGTGTTCTATTTAAGTGATCTTAACTGGTTAAAAATAACAATTGTGAAAGAAACATTGATTCACCCCCCCCCCCCCCCCAAGTATTTCCAATAATTGGTATCAGGGCGAGTACCTTCAATCTAAGCCTAACAACTGGAAGGTAGATCCTTAGAACACAAATGGAAAAGTCAAGGAATATAAGCTCCAAACTTTCTAAAAATGTTTCTTCCTTAGCTAAGAATTCAGAAGACAACCAGTGATGTAAAGCTCCCATGTTTAATGGAACAAACTTTGGAATATGGAAGGTAAGAATGAATAATTTTCTAATGGCTCAAGCCTTCAAAGTTTGGGATTCAATGATTTCTGGAAGCATAATAGAAGAGGAATTATCCAAGGAATATAATGCAAGAGCAATTAAGGCAATCTTGAGTAGTTTATCAGATCCTATTAAAGTCAAGATGAAGAAATACTCTTTAGCAAAAAAGATTTTGGAAAATATTCAATATCTTCATTCAAAAGGACATTTACTCATAACCTCAAATATAATATTGTGAGCAAGAACACAAAGTTAATCAAGAGTAAAAGGAAGTAGATAAAGACACCAAGGAAGACCTGGAAGATGAAGAAAATGAAGAAGACCTCAAAGAAGATCTCAAGACAAAACTTGAAGTTTCTCTAGAAGAAATAAGAAAAATGAGGAACTCAAGAAGTAGGTGAAAGATGTTGATCATTACCTTTACAAAACAAAGAAGGGAGTTATTCCTCTAAAGCATGAAGTACAAGAAAATGATAAGGATCTCACCGAGATTTAGGAGGAATTGCATCAGTTTGAGTAAAGGCATAATGAAGAAGTCATGTCAATTGGAAGAAGAAAAAAGAAGGGAAGATAATATGTCAAATCATCTTGGACAAAGACATGAGAACTTGAGCAAATTTGAAGCAAAAATTGATCAATATAAGAAAGAAGTCTCCTCCCTAAAGCTCAACTAGAAGAGGGGAAGAAACAAGCACAATGATCTGCAAATGTAATGGAAGGTTTACTCCTCCTGGAAGGACAAATTGATGAAGCATAAAAGGAAAGAAATGTCATGACATTTCGATTAGAAGAAAAAGATGAAGAGATCTTCAAATTGAAATCAAATTTCATCTCTCTTAAGGACCAACCATGTGAAGCAATAAGGATGAAGGAAGAAATGGAGAACCAATTAGTAAAGAAAGATTAAGAATGTGAAAAGATGAAAGAAGAGATTGTTTCTCTAAGGAAATAAGTTGATCAAGTCAACACGAATCTAAAGATTTCTCAAACCATGGATGATATCCTAAGTCGTCAAAGGTCTTTTCATGATAAATCTGGTGTTGGTTATACAGGTGAACCTTCCATCAAATCTGATGTAAAGTCCAAAACTTAAAAAAAAAAGGATGTAGAGAAGCTTCAAGGTTGTGCTAATACCCCTAACTTCAGCAGAAGCAAGGAAACAAGTCAAGATTACATTGGAAGATCTTCTACTCCAAGAAAAAAAGTTGGATTTGTAAGTAGCAGTAAAAATTATCTAAGAACATCAAGGGAAAACAAATTCAAAAATGCTCAATGGCAGTGCTCAGTTACTAGGTATCATTCAGTATTTTTTGGTTATCGCTACCCTTATTCAAATTTTTGACACATGGAAAAGGACTGTAGGGCATACAAAAAGAATATCTACAAAAATACCAATCAGTTCCCCAACAACAAATATGAAGAAAGAAAAGTGCCTTCTGATAAAAGATATGCTCCTTCATTCATGTACAAAATAAAAGGCTTAAAATGTCATAATAATAGACATATAGCACAAGATTGCAAAATGAAGTGGGTCCCTAAGCAATTCAAGAATCAATAGTTACCTAGAAAAACAATCAAATCTTAGAGAAGAAAGCATGTTGCACTAGAGGAAGTACATTCTTGATGTGCCTTGAATGATCAAAGCAATGATACTTATTGTTAATAAAATTAATTTAATCATGTTGTTGATAAAATAATAGTTAATTAGAAGAAATTGTAGCAACAAAGAAGGCTTCTAATAGAGAAAATAATTATGTTGATTTAGAGCAGAAGCAGAAAGCCTTGACTCAAGAATATAACTATGGAAGTGGCATCTCTTTATGAATTTGTGGAAGTTCAAGAACAAAGCTATTAGTTACATCTTCAGATCTATTGTAGACATTTTACTTTGCATAATAATAAATGTCGTTGACTTGTGCTTGAGTGAAATTTGTATTTTTGCAATATAGTTGGAACGCAAATACAACTGGCAGGTAGTGCATAGCAAAATCTCAATGATAATAATGATGGAATGAGACTATGAAATAGAATCCAAAATAGCACTATCAATGATGAAGACCATTGTTGGTGGTATAAGAGAACATAAATGAGACTAGTGATGTTGCACTGAGGAATCAAGGCATGACATTAATCTTGAGATAGGATGTCCTAAAGAAGCTACAGGTACAAAATATGTTGTTGTTGTTGCTGTGAATATTCTTGAAGTATCAACGGTTGAGAAGATGTAATTTGGTAGTATGGATTTCTAATGAATGTTGAAGAACATAAAGCAATGGAAAATAGACACACAAAACGTTGATTTCAGAGTAACTAAAACTCGTCGTGGTGTAAGAATCAAGCGAGAAGAAACTTTTGTGTATTTATCCAAATTGAACATATTTTCAGATTTTTCAACCACTGAATACGAAGACCCTATCCGTAACAACAATCTCATTCACAATCCTTAGACGGTTTGTCAACCACTAAATATGAAGACCTTCAAGACTTCAAACTAGTGTTCCAGCAAAATAGTCTTTTGTGAGATATGTTGAAAGTATGCTTGAAGGATTGTCAAAAACATGCAGAGTAATTGATTGATCACAAGAAGAAATGCATCTTGAGAGAAGTATGATGACAGGGGGAGCAACATGAAGATGAAGAAAAAAAAAGGGGAAAGCACAATGACAGGGGGAGCAGAGCAACAAAGGAAAAACAAAACTACAACAAAGAGAGCAGTATGATGACAAAAGAGTAGCACATTTTCAGGAAAAGGAGATCCATAACAGAAGGAAGAACATTATGACAGGGGGAGCATAATATTAAGTTGACATTGATATCAAATGGGGAGAAGGTGTCGAAAGAAGAAGAATATTTCCATCAATGAGAAAGGGGGAGATTGTTGGATAAAGTTGTCATTGATGTCAATATGAGGGCAACCCTAGGTGTGATGTCAATATGAGGGCAACCCTAGGTATGATGTCAATAAGAGGAAAATTCTAGATGCATTATTGAAAGAAAACCCTAACCCTAAAGTACATTAATTTAAAGGTGTTGATGGCAAATTAAAAGTTGAAGTAACCCAGATTCATGGTTTATGAAAGGTGTCAAAACCTTTTGAGTACTAATGGAGGATGACCTAATATGAAGTATATATATTATAGAGAATATATGCTAAAAGGTTGCCAAGACGTGAGCAAAAAAGCATGTAAAAAAACCAAAAATCATGTTAACAACCATACATATGATATACCATATATTAGCATATATACCTTATATATGATATATCTTATTAAAAACTATCAATTGGACACATATATTTATTAAACATATATATATTATATATATGATATAACCATACATCTCAACGGTCCCCACACACCTACAAAAATATTACTGTTCGTTGATTTCAATGGTTAGTAGTTGATATGATCCTTAGTTATCCCCCACACACCTACATCGACAGTTATCATTCGCACCTCGACGGTCAGTCTCATCGTTGCGGTTCATGTGGTCCCCACACACCCACGTCAACACACGTACACACATCCTTCATTATTGTCTTATTCAAGGTCACAGATCAACGAGCGGGAAAGGGTGCGGGCTTTCTACGTGCTTGAAATTTAAGCTCCTTGATTGTCCCCGCAATGGGTTAAGCCACACCACATGGCACACTTTGGTGAGTGCAAGAACCATGGTAAAAACAACCCAGCAAGCAGTTTGGAGATCGATTATTGCCCCTGTTCATCCAATCACGATCAAGTCGTCTCTTTTGTGTTATGTCGGCCCTCAAGTCCAAACGAAGTGATTTATATGACAAATTAATTTTGAAGATTTTTCAGCAAAAATTATATAGAAATTTTTGTCGATGCGTTTTTGTCATGCCCCTAATCTTTTTTTTTCTTATTGGGCGGGTGCGGCACCACCGTACGCTCTAATAGAGCGTATATGGACTACGCCTTCACGATACTTAATTCCACTTCACCGAATAAGTATAACCGTAATTCTTCATAACCGAACTATAAACATTATAATTCCACAATCAATTATAACTTCACGTTCAATTATAATCAATTAACTTCATAGCCGTATTAAAATCCTTAACCAATATAATTATCATGCAATGTAAAACCGAACTCAAGACATTGACATATAATTATTTGGGAGGGGCAACTCCCGAACGAGTTCGCCCACAATTCTTTATTATCTTTTCAGAATTTACAACATACGTGCGCCCGCGGCCTGCACGATAGTTCAAATTACAACAGGCTAGAACAACCTTTTTACATATACCGTCCCCTATGACTAAGTGTGCATCCTCACCATGCGACTTCGTGCCAAGACCGACATAATCTGCTTATCGTTCGATCCCTCTATTCCGTCCATCAAACCCGAGCTACGTCCTTACATTCTGCGCCAAAGACCTGCGCACAATTGAACTGCACTCCTCTTGTTTGATGACTTGAGTTGATCGATTGCTTGATGTTCAAATGGCCTCAATGCTCCGCCTATATATAGGCTTCCACCGCCATTTGAATGGGGGTGTCGGTTGTAAAGCCGACCCCAATAATACAACATCCGCCCCTTCTTACTAACAAAGCCGACGTATGTTTTTGTGTGAACCGTCGTGTCTCCCCGTTTGGCGGGTCGGCCTTTGTAACACAAAGCCGCCCACGCCAAAGGGTATATCCCTTTCGGCCTCACTCGTGCTTGCCCGCTCGTAACCCGTGTGTGTGACATCCTCCTTGCTGGACCGCGCTGCCTCTTCGCCCACCTTCGTGTTTGCTGCCTCTGCGTCCATTTGATGCCGCCATACCCGCGTCCGTTCGGGTGCACCCGTGCGCCTTTCCTCCGCCAACGCCATACCAATCTGCGCGATGTAGCCCGAGCGGGTGGGCGCACCTTCGTGCGGCCCTCCGCCCATTCGTTCGAATGCCCGACTGTCGAACTGTCATACGCTTGCCCAAACTGCTCACGTACCGAACCGTCTTCACGTCGAACTGTTCTACCACCGAACGGCTGCACACCGAACCGCTCGCCTGTCGAACTGTTTGTCTGCACGCCGAACTGTTGCACGCCAAACTGTTCACCCGTCAAACTGTTGTCTGCACACCTAACTGTGTAAGCGGGTGTGCGCCCGCTAACTACCCATACCCGATTCTGCCACAGCTTGTTCCGCCCGTGGGTGCTTCGTTTGGTCACCGGGTGGACGGGTGCGCCTTGCCCGACCTGTGCCGAATCCCAAACTCGTTTCACCCATGGTACCCGTGTGTGTTCAGAACCGTTGTCTTGCTTTATGTTGATGCCTTCGTTCAGGGCGTCTGCACCTCAGGCGCGGGTCGCCCTCGGGTCGCCCGCCCGTTGTGCGCGGAGCCCCTTTTCCAACCATCAACCTGTTTGCCATATGGTCGTGTAGCCTTGCCCGGTGCCCGTTTGCTGCGCCCGGGTCGTGCACACTACCGGGTGAAGGCACACTCGCCCGTCGTGCGGAGCGCCCGATTCCTCAGGGCATGACACCCTCCTCCACCCTAAGACATTGTTGTCCCGACAACATTTCATCCCGGTGGCTTCCCACCGAAATCATCAGCAACCATAATGTAGACTCATCATCAACGATCCTGTCTCCATCCGGTCACCAAACTACATATGCAAAATGATCAAGTGTCACACATCTCGACTATGTGCCCACACTTACTTTACGATCCCCGGCCCAGGTTCATGGAAACCCCATCTTTCTGCTGCATGCTGGGATCATCATACCTGCCCAATCAACCTAAGGACTCACTGCCTTGAGCAGTCAACAATGAGCCCATCCTCCATATCATCTAAGAAGATCGCAAAGGAGATGAGCCAGGTGGCTCTCTCTCACTAATCAATTCGATCCATCTGTCTGGATCCTCAACCTCCATTCGTCGTAGATAGGCTTCCCGATCTTCCTTCTGGATGTTCGGTCTCACATATACATCGTCCTCATCGTCATCGTCCTCCACTAACTCTAGCCTTCTTGACAAATCCAAGATGCTATCTGAAAGCGATTGGATGACCAATTCCTGTTCCGCAAGCTTTGTCTCCATAGTAGACAACCGCTTGTTTGTCTTTTCCTTGTCCTCCATCTGCATCCCTCCTAGTTTATGATCCGTCTTAGTTACACCCATGGTAGGAACACCTATGGGCACGTCCTCTCTCCCATCATAAATGAAGAGCTTTCTCAGATGTGGCACTACCATAGCTTCGGATTGCTTCATGAATTCCATCCCTAACACTGCCTCATAGTCATCAATTCGTACTATGGTGAAGTCTACCTTCCCGGACCACTCACCAAGTACCGTGTCCACCTTTTCAGCTATGCCAAGGATCGTCACTGGGGGAGAGTTTATGGTCTTCACTTGTGCCCCTGCTAGCACAAGTTTCAGCCCAAGTCTCCTTGCCATTTCCTCGCTCATGAAGTTATGTGAACCTCCGCTATCGATCATAGCAAGTACTTCGGTCCCACCAATCTTCATCTGAACATACTCTAATCCATTCCTTCCCGGGTCTTCTTCCTTGTGGTTTTTATCCACTTCTGCCTTTGAAGTAGCGCTAGGCCCTTCTTCACTCACAGTCTTGTCGTGGTGATCACCGGTAGAAGAGACCTCTATCACCGCATGTTCTTGAAGTTGTGAGGTTCCTTCTTCGTTCTCTTTTTTTTGTTTCTTCCTGGACTTGATTTCATCCCTCAAGGCCTGGAGATGTTTCTCAAGAATTAAGCCCTCCTCCCTTTTCCGGTTCAGGGCATGTCTCGTGCTTAGCTCCTTGAGTTTTGCTTCTAGTGAGAGTCCTCTCCTTGTAAGTCGGAGGGCCTTTTCCTCATTGTAATTCGAGGCCCCTTTGTTCACTATGGCTTGAAGACCCTTCTTTGTTTCGGTCAACCCTTTGCCACAGTTCGTGAATGCTTTTCTTAGCCTTTTTGTTTCTGCAAGTATATCCTCTTCAAGTTCTTCGATGGTGGCAAACCCCAACTTCTTAAAGAGGGGTATCTCTATACCGCTTGTAGAAACTTTGTCGGCCTTCTTCATTTTCTCGGATATCTGTCTTAGATCAGGCAGATTCACCTCCAATTTTCACTTGGATGTCCAAGTTTCCACAAGCAACCTGCTCAACTAGCTCTCGACCGAGCTCTGATACCAACTGTCACGCCCCCAATCTTTTTTTTTCTTATTGGGCGGGTGCGGCACCACCGTACGCTCTAATAGAGCGTATATGGACTACGCCTTCACGATACTTAATTCCACTTCACCGAATAAGTATAACCATAATTCTTCATAACCGAACTATAAACATTATAATTCCACAATCAATTATAACTTCACGTTCAATTATAATCAATTAACTTCATAGCCGTATTAAAATCCTTAACCAATATAATTATCATGCAATGTAAAACCGAACTCAAGACATTGACATATAATTATTTGGGAGGGGCAACTCCCGAACGAGTTCGCCCACAATTCTTTATTATCTTTTCAGAATTTACAACATACGTGCGCCCGCGGCCTACACGATAGTTCAACTTACAACAGGCTAGAACAACCTTTTTACATATACCGTCCCCTATGACTAAGTGCGCATCCTCACCATGCAACTTCGTGCCAAGACCGACATAATCTGCTTATCGTTCGATCCCTCTATTCCGTCCGTCAAACCCGAGCTACGTCCTTACATTCTGCGCCAAAGACCTGCGCACAATTGAAATGCGCTCCTCTTGTTTGATGACTTGAGTTGATCGATTGCTTGATGTTCAAATGGCCTCAACGCTCCGCCTATATATAGGCTTCCACCGCCATTCGAATGGGGGTGTCGGTTGTAAAGACGACCCCAATAATACAACATCCGCCCCTTCTTACTAACAAAGCCGACGTATGTTTTTTGTGTGAACCGCCGTGTCTCCCCGTTTGGCGGGTCGGCCTTTGTAACACAAAGCCGCCCACGCCAAAGGGTATATCCCTTTCGGCCTCACTCGTGCTTGCCCGCTCGTAACCCGTGTGTGTGACATCCTCCTTGCTGGACCGCGCTGCCTCTTCGCCCACCTTCGTGTTTGCTGCCTTCGCGTCCGTTTGATGCTGCCATACGCGCGTCCGTTCGGGTGCACCCATGCGCCTTTCCTCCGCCAATGCCATACCAGTCTGCACGACGTAGCTCGGGCGGGTGGGCGCACCTTCGTGCGGCCCTCCGCCCATTCGTTCGAACGCCCGACTGTCGAACTATCATACGCTTTCCCGAACTGCTCACGTACCGAACCGTCTTCACGTCGAACTGTTCTACCACCGAACGACTGCACACCAAACCGCTCGCCCGTCGAACTGTTTGTCTGCACGTCGAACTGCTGCACGCCAAACTGTTCACCCGTCGAACTGTTGTCTGCACGCCTAACTGTGTAAGCGGGTGTGCGCCCGCGCACTACCCATACCCGATTCTGCCACAGGTTGTTCCGCCCGTGGGTGCTTCGTTTGGTCACCGGGTGGACGGGTGCGCCTTGCCCAACCTGTGCCGAATCCCAAACTCGTTTCACCCATGGTACCCGTGTGTGTTCAGAACCGATGTCTCGCTTTATGTTGATGCCTTCGTTCAGGGCGTCCGCCATCGGGCGCGGGTTGCCCTCAGGTCGCCCGCCCGTTGTGCGCGAAGCCCCTTTGCCAACCATCAACCTGTTCGCCATATGGTCGTGTAGCCTCGCCCGGGTCGTGCACACTGCCGGGTGAAGGCACACTCGCCCGTCGTGCGGGTCGCCCGCCCGTCGTGTGGAGCGCCTGATTCCTCAGGGCATGACAATTTTGAACCAACCAGTGTAGTTCATCGTCAAGACAAGTTGAATGAGCAGATCTCGCTTTGCACATTAAATAGAGAGGGCAGAGTATCCAATGACCCAATTTTCTAGACAAGGTAACGGCTAAAAAGACAACAGCTAAATTTGACAGGAAAATGGCTAATTTGACTCAAACAAGGGGTATAAACTTTATTTATCTAAATAAGTTAATTCGGCTATTAATATTCTTGAAAGAATAACTTCGGCGTAAATCACATGTAGACAGAGATTTGTTGAGGCGTTTCGAACCAACCAGTGTGGTTTACGCCAAAGTTATTCTTTCAACTATTATGGATCACAGAAGCCTCAATTCAACTATTGATTTCTAATTGATAAGTTGTTTTTTTCTGCTACATGATGTGGATTATTAATATTCTTATTAAAATAAATGTAAGTGGACCATTTTATAAATATATATTAGAATAAGTAAATTAATATATTATAATAAGTAAATCATAAAATAAATTAATTTCAAATTGTTAGATATCAAGGTTATTATATATAAATATTAAAATAAAGAGTGATCTATAAATAGTTATTTTTTTTCAATTATAAGTTAAAGGGCCATATATTTATATAAATATATTAAAAATAAATTAATTTAAATTTGTTAGAATAAGTAAATCATAAAAATAAATTAATTTAAAATTGTTAGATATCAAAGTTCTTATTAAATATTAGTTAGTTATAAAAGTTAAAAATAGAGTAATAGTTAATTATATTTATTTTTTTATTTTATTTTTAATTATTAAAATATAAGATGAAGGAACATTATATTTATAAATATATATTAAAATAAAATAAATTTTATATTCATAGTCAAAGAGTTTTTTCTAAATATAAAAATCAGAGAATTAGAGTGTTAGGAAAAATATTACAATATTAAAAACTAATTAATAGTCTATTTAAGGGTAAAAAATAGTATATTAGTTTCAGAATTAGTTAATTATAAAATAGGATTAATTTTAAATTAATTTTTATAGAATAGATTAATTTTATATATATACATAACTTGTGGAGTTCAATGACATAGCACCTAAGCACAAAGGGTCTTGGAGCGGTGAAAAAAAGGGGGATCAAAACATCCGATGAAGAAGAATGACAAGTTCACATCTGGAGAACTAGGAAAAAAATACTCAGACATGTGAAGCATTTTTTACTTCATATTTTTGGAGGGATCTATCTTCGGTTTCTTTGAAAGCTTTGTGGAAACACGTTTGTATGTTCCTCTTGTGGATTTGTGAAGGTTTCCCTTTCGACCTATAATTACAGAACCCTGAAGATCTTGACATTGTGTTGGAGACTTGTGGAAGGTATAACCTTTTGACTTGTGAAGTAACTCTGTACTTTGGATCTGCAACTTATTTTGAACGGATATAGTAGATCTTAGATTCACCCTTGTTTGTGGATTATAGTGAAGTTTGAATAGTCATCGCTTCTCTCTATTGAAACAACAAACTTAAAGAACATAAAGCATCGTTGTGTTTCTAGAGTTGTTATTGGAAGCACTGGTAGAGTCTCTTTGAAGGACAGAGTTTTTGGCATCCTGGTTATCATCTTTGGGCAAAAGACCTTGAAATAACCTGTGGAGTAGAGGAAGAAAAGTCGCAACAGTATATTGAAGATCTTTGTTGAAAATTTGGTATGAAAATCAACAGGAGCAACATTATTAAAGTTTAAATGTAGTCACCTTAAAGAAATTGTTTGGGTATCATAAAGAGTTTGGGAGACACCTTATGTAGTGGACAAAGTTTTCATTGATGAACTAGTAGACTATTGAAAACTTGTGTAAGATACCCTGGAGGTTTGTTGAAGAAATTATCAAGGCTTGTTGCAGAGGTGTTTGGGAAGCCTTGAAGAACAAATTATACTCATCATTGAAGAACTTGAACCAGATTGAAAGGGTTGGTGCCTCATAGAAATAAGGTTGGATACTTGGAAAATATTAGGTTTGAGGCTGCACTACATAGAGGATTGGAGTCTGTTGTAGCTATTTCCTACACCAAAGAAAGTTACAATTTTTTTTATTTTTTTTATATCCGCGAGTTTATTTTCTAGAAAAAGGGTACATAGTCTCATGACTAAAGGATGCATAGATAAATTATTGGTTTAATTTTAATAATATTTTTTATATTATTGTTGTAGCAGATACAACCACCCTCTAAAATTTTTCCTTAGCTTTGTTTTGGATCTTCCCTATCAACCTTTTACAACACCTTATCTTGCTTTATCAAGTACACATGCTTTAGTGTTTTTCTTGCACAAAGACAGCCTGGTCATCAAAGCTTGATGCATTTCACTCACAAGTTGATCTCCCAAACTTGGTCCAGCTGCAGGTTGAGCAACTTCCCCAAGAAATTGTGCAATTCTGGAGGGAAACTAGCCTTCCCTTTAGAAATTGTGCAATTCTGTCTAGCAACCTTCTAGGCTCCATAATTGCGCAATCCTGCCAGTCAATCTTCACCCAGAAAAATGTGCAATCCTTCCCAACAGACCTGCTCGGCCCAAGAATTGCGCAATCTTGGGCAGTAGTTAGCTTCTCTGCCCAGAAATTGTGCAAATCGCCTGGGCAGCCAACCCAGCTCCCATCCAGAAATGCGCATTTTCTACCAGCAGTTGAGTAGCCTCATGCATGAGAAGTTGGGTTGACCAATTCCACCCGGGACCAAGGAAACTTGACTTTCATGCATAACAAAAGGTAACATGCAAAAAGAATCCAATGATTCAGGGAGCTATTTTTAGCAACAGGAGGTTATATGCAAAATTGTTTTAGAACCTTTCCTCCAAGTGTCACTTTTTCCTAGATTTGTGGCATGCACGTCATGAACTCAAACTTATTTATTCGGCGCATAAGTGTTCACTCTTTTACATCGACCTTGGAGCTCTGACATCCCACAGCACATCCAGGACTCTTCAACACATCCAGCTTAGCTATTCACGGGTAAGTGGTCTCAACTTGTCTTTTTCACCATTTCTGTCATTTTTTGTGTTTTCGTTTGTGTGAGTGTTGTTTGCTTGATTTTTTTGAATACTTTATGTTGTTTACATGCATACTAGCTTTTACTATCACCAGTTTAGTTTTCGTTGCTATCTCATTGTTGTCGCATGCATGAAACTGTTTTGCATGAACGACCGTTGATTCGGCGACTCGCTTCAGCCACATGCATGTTGATATTTTTAATGAATCTTTCATTTAATGTTTGCATGCACAATCAATCAATTCTGCTTTCACTTAGTGTCACCATGCATTTATTTCAGATTTTCTTTCAGTTGCTCGTCGGCGGGTCTGGACAGCCTTGGCCCGGACTCTGCCTCACCAAACAACATTGCACAATCCAGGGAAGGAAGGCTCTGTCTTCCTCTCTAGAAATGCGCATTTATGCCCAGGCACTGTCCTCCGTGATTGCTTTGTGACTTTGTGAGGGATAGTGACTTCTGGCCTAGAAAATTGTGCAATGTAGTCCCTGGGCCTGTAGTCATTGCCAGTTGGAATTGTGCATTCCGTAATCCCAGTAGTCAGCAGTAAGCCTGGATTGTGCATTGCGCAAATCTAGCAGCTAGCCTTGCCTCCCAGGCAACCGAGACTTCCTTTTGCGTAGATCTAATAGCCAGTCACCCAGCCATCTAGAATAATTGTGCAATCTTTCACTGTCATTCCCCAAGTATGTGTCATGGCATTCTCAAAAATTTCTTTGGTTTTCATTGACAAATTTCTCTCCATGCATGTTGATTTGTCTCCAGATATTTCAGGTGTTCTTCCACCTTTTAGCAGTACAGGACCAATGGCCTCCAAGAGAGCAGGATCAAAGGACACTGACAGAAGTGCAAATGGAGCAACAATTGAGCAGGTGTCCGCATGTCTACCGATCTACGAAGATACCAAGTTATTTCTAGATAAGGACATCAAGACGAAATGGCAAGAGGTTAATGAATAATTTGTAGGCACTTTTGGGGAAGACCTCGAAGACCATCGTGTGTATGTGAACATTCACAAGTCCAGCTTATACCGGATTGCATGCAGATACCCCACATTCCCATGCGTGGACATGATACATTGGATCGTCTTGCACATTGATCCCGAGATGATGACTCTGAGTAGTGTCAGCGGGATGAAGCTTGCCACCTTCTGGGCACAGGATTATGATGAGATGTATCAGAGGTCGAAGCCTGTGACTATCGTGGAGACTCCTTTCATCTTACCCAACAACAGTGCCAAATCCAGAGACATTCTGAAGAACTAGGTAAAGGAGTCGGCGAGATTTAGGAAGGCACCCAACCAGATCTATAAGATGAAGATACTATGGACGATGTATCAATACTTGATCATATTTGCATGTTGACTATGTGGCCAAGAAAGCACGAAACCCTTCCCACAGAGTTGGGTGATCGTGCTGGACCAAGTGGCCAGAGAGGGTAAACCATGTAATTGGTCCGACATGTTGGCTCATCAACTGAAGGAACAGGTAACGAAGGATCGACAGTCACCCAAAGGTATGCAAGAAGAGATCTACATGTCCGCCTACATCTTAGATGCAATCTGTGCACGACAGGAGTTCCCGGGCTTGGAGTGGGCATGGTCACCGGTGGAGACTATTGTGAAAACATATTGTAAGTTGTTTTCAAAATGTAGCTTCAGAGGAGTAATCACACGGTTGTTCGATCATTTTGTCACCCCAGTTTACAAGATGATATTCGAACAAGATCCACCCTGCATGTCAAAGGAAGCAATGGAGGCAGTGATAGACATTACTAATTAGTATGCCTCACTATCTGACACCTACATAAGAATGTTCAACGTGGAGAAGCCTTTGCATGTTCTACCAAATTTTTCCTTGGACATACTCGTCATGCAGGAAGTAGCATATCACATCTCGGTAGGATTAACAGCTAGACTGCACCAAAAGAAGAAGGCACCCTGTCCCGCTCTTCCATAGCGGATTGGGTTATACAAGATTCAGAGTTTCAAGCAAGCGGATGTCGAAGCAGAACATATGAAGAATTATCCATTCAACCTCCGGAGTTACAATCCATATGACCCGCATTGTATTGTGAAATACCATTGCATGAGAGTACAGTTCAACTGGATCCACGGGTCATTTCATTGGGCCGAGGAGGACCCATGGAAATATTGCTACAATTTCTCCAGACCCAATGAATAGGTCGGCTTTGCCATGGAGTGGTTAGCGAAGCAACATGACGCAGCATCCCAGAGAGCACTAGCACCAGCAACAGTAGCAGCAGAGGCAAGCATACCAGCACACGAAAAGGGCAAGAGGAAGATTGTCGATCACTTGGAGGAAGAGCAAAGCTGCGAATTCCGAGCAGATCCACTTGTGAGAAAGTAGTTATGGCTATAGAGGTGAATAGGCAACAACGTGACAAGCAAATCACACAAAGGCAAAGGGAGAAGAGAAGGATGGAAGAAACAGAGAAGGAGTTGCATGAGTTGAAGGAGCAGCACCAAAAGGAACAAGAGCTACGCAAATAGGAGAGAAAAGCGCAACAAAAATAGGTATAGCAGGGGCGCAACATGTGCAAACAGATGAAACAACGCCCATACAAGTAGTGGATTCATCATAATATCTAGCATTAGGTAGACAGGGTGAACCATTGCAGGAGCAGGACTTCGCTCGTGAGATAGAGAAAGCACTTCAATAGTTGGAAACAGATATGGAGCAATGGGAATTGGAACAGGACATCGACCTCATGCCTCACCACAAAGAGGTTGACTTACCTGCTTCACCACATCCAGATGATGAGCAAGTCTCAAGCGACGGAGGAGGCACTAAGATCCTCGGAGATCAGCTGAAAGAAGAGATGCACAACATCTCATTCGACGAGTCTCAGCATAGAGTTGTGCAGTCTCGTAGAGTGTCAACTCCAGATAATCATACATATCCTGCGCAAGTTTAGGAATGAGTGATCGTTTCTGTCATGCACAAACATCTAGCAGACTTGGCCGATCCAACAAGAGTGTATGCCGAAGCCACTAGCCCAAGTGTTCGCTTTCTAATAGATGAGAATGAGTGAAGGGCTAAGGAACTACAGACAGCCAAGCAAGGAGGAGAGTTGGTGACAACGTTCGCCCGAGCTGAACTGAAGAAGGAAATCCTAGATGAAGTGTTGTCCCTTGACATAGTCATGCGAGCGTTGTAATTCAAGTTTGGCACCATGCATAAGGCAGTCATCCATCTCAATGGATGGAAGCAGCGATGTGCTAGAAGAGCATGTACCTTGACTAACTTGAATGATTTTTTTATTACATGCAAACATGGACAATGAAACACAAGGGAGCCCCGCTTCACTTGCCTAAGATGATGAAGGCCAGTGTGGTCGAGCTAAAGGCACGTATCCGGAACTACGAAGGGCTTCCACAACTCATCACTAGTATACAGGCTTCCTATGCATGTGTGTCCAAAAGTATGGATGTTGTGGTGTGCACATGCGATCCCATCTATTGAGACTCTCACCCAGGCGAAGACAAAGGCATAGGTCCGACTAGACCTTGACTCATACTTCGACGATTGATGCACATTGCCACTAGCCCATATTTTCCCATTGGTGCAGACATCATGCAAAAGTATGTTGCTGATCCAGTTGCATTGAAGACAATGATGCGCATGCTTATAAATGAGTTGGACAAAGGAGCCCAAGTAGTCTACCTAGATGCTACAGAGGCAAGAGTCAGGTTCCAGAAAGATGTCACCTTGGAGCACACGAACACCATCGCGGAAAGCCAATATTGGCATCAGTATGTTACTGTTGATTAGTGCAAGGATTTTGAGGAGTGGGCTTCCATGGTTGTCTAACTCATAGTGATGTCTAGCATGGCTTGCTCAAGCCATTTATCTCGCATGGGTACATGTGCATTGTAATGTAATGTCTTGTCAAGCGTCTATAGTTGGATGTAACAATCATATAGTAGAGGAAGAGTCATGAGGGTAGTTGAACTATCACAAAGGGCAATGTCAAGGGTCACCCCACCCTTTGCTATAAATAGTCCCTCATAACTCATTGTAAAGGCTTTTGGTCAGCCAAGCTTCCAATAAGACTATCTTGGAGAGAGCTTGGACAATATTGTAACGAGCCTTGGCTTCTCCACTATGCAGAGCTAGTACATTTCTTTGGAGGAGCAGGTAGTTGTGGCTGTAATGTTCCGCTATCGGAACTAGGGGTTGGACATGGATGTATTGTATGACTGGAACTTACACTTCTTAATATAACAAGAGCCAACATTTTTCATGCATATGTTGTATTGTATTCTATGCTATCTCGTTTACTTTAAATGATATATGTATTTGTTTACTTACGCATGCATGTATAGCTATCTGTGTATGTATGTATGAATCTTTCTAAAATGTGTTGTTTGTTTAACCATCACTTTGGATTGCTTGCTAACTTGCCTTCCATGTTGTGATGTATCTTTGCTAGTGTATTCCCTTCTTAACTGCGTGTTATCATAGGTTTCTAAGGGGCGCACTCATCTCGACCCCTGTGTGTTAGAACCTCTCATGCACCTTCCTTGGCTCGTTGTAGCTATCACACCCTTGCTACTAACACAGTTATCTTACTTGCCTCTGTGTGAAATCACAATCAAGGCATTACCATACGACCCACTACTAGGACTCCTATACCAAACAGTCTAAGGTCTAATTGGGAATTCGTACTGGGGAGATCCGCTGACATGTTTGCGAGTCCAGCACCGTCAACATTTCTGGTGCTAGAAGGAGGGCTAAATGACAAGTTGTGTCCTCTCATCCTATTTTGAACCTTTGTATATCTATCATGGATTCTTGCACTCTTCTCCCTCCACGATGTTTTTCAAACCACGAAGATGTTGCCATCACGAGGGAGTTTTTTGATCTCTTGTCCACTTACATGTATGATGGTGAAGGCGAAGTGGCCTAGCCTAATTTCTTACATGACTTGCTTTCCATGCTTCATGAAGAAGATGGATGTTCTGACGAACAGGCTAGCTTGCTGCTTGCATACACACTTCATGAATCTCCACATTGATGGCTGTGCAGCCTACCGTCTGATAGCGTGCACTCACTTGAGCACTTTTGTGATCTCATTAAAGACACTTTCCATCATTTTGATCCAGACCATCTTGACCAAAAATTGTTACAACAACAGAAGGCTCCGCATGAATCGACTATGGATTTTTGGCAACGCTTCCGTGACTTGCAGTTTCAAGCTCCGAAGAGCTAGATGAATTTTTTCTATCTTTGGGACCAGTTGGAGTACTGCGTTAAGAAATCTGCTCGTCCCAAGAAGAAGTTTGAAATCAAGCCTCCATCAACATTCTTCAGTGATGGAACTGTGCAATCACAGACGGATGCAGTCATAGTCACAAGTGATTGTCCGCCATCCGCTCATCAAACAACTCCACCATTGCAGAGTGATGTTGAGGATTGTGCTCACACATCTGTTCAGCTATCACATCCTCCCAACATCACTTCGCTTAATTTTCACGCAGATTTGGTTATGAGTCCATAAATTTGTCTATGCATTTTGTTCCACAACCTCCATCTTCGCTCTCGGTTGTTCCTCCGGATGATATTGTCTTGTGTTCTTCCATTCCAGACTCTACACTTGTTGTGAATGATGATCAAGCCACTGATAAAGATGGTGTTTCACAACCAACATGCACTGTCATTCATGAAGAGTATGAGTGGTTGCTTGAGCATCAACACTTGGCGAAGGATGACCCCCTTTCATTTGAGCCCCCTTCGTTCTTTCCTGGCATCTTTGGTGAACCTTCCATCCATGATTTCGCATATGTATCTTCATCCACGGATGCACCCATTATTGATCACTCATAGGAGACACCGGATGTCAGTCCATCATTCAACAGTGGAGAGGATGAGTTATTTTGAAAATCCACTTGATCTTTCATCTATTTTTTCCGGAAACACAAAGGATGAATTTGTTCACTTCTCATCTACCCCTTTATTTGATTCATTAGATCATGAGGATGCCGTTGAAATCATTGATTTTTCTGATCATGGTTGTCATGATCCATTTTCTCCCATATTCAATCATGATCATGTTTCTATCACAGTTGATTTTTCGAAGCCACCGTTTATGATGATCTATCTGACGATGAAGTCACAACACCCAAGACTATTGAGGCACTTCAGCCCGAGCTGATGGTTATGTCAGGCCCTCACTTTGTTGGGGTTAGTTTTACTTTCGATCAGGGAATTGTTCAATCATTCATCTGTATTCATTAAAGATCAATCCCACACACAAATCATACTTCCTCCACTCGAACTACACGATCCAATCGCTCATGCATTGGAGGAATCTTACATTGCAAGTACATGTACATGACGCAAGTTTTCTTTGTTTCTTTCATTTGCTTGCATGTCATAGTCAAGAGTGTGCTTATGCTTCAAAGCTACACACAGTGTCACACAACACCTTGGAAAGTCCACAAACTACTCTTCATACACTTGCACTCACTTATGTCCCATGGGCATCTTGGAGCACGAAGTGTGGTTGTCTTCATTGTTATATTTTTCTTGCTTGTTGGTTCGCATAACTGGGTTGCTCGAGGACCAAGCCTTCACCAACATGGGTTAACCAGTGCGCCAGTGGCTGCATTGGGTATATCACTTCACGTGATCAGGCCCATGCACAATTAGTCTGGGAGTAGGAGTAGTGTTTGCATTTAGTTGGTTTTCTTGCATGCTTGTTTGCTTTCAATTGGTTTGCTTGCATGCTTGTTTGCTTACTTGCTTTGTTTGTTTGTTTGTTTGCTTCTTGTTTGCTTACTAGATTTGCTTTCACTTTTTCTTCTACTCTTGCTTTGCTTTGTTGTTTGTTTGTTTCCTTTTTTGTTCGTAGGTTAGTTTTGCATGAAACCATGTAAGACTCTTGAAAAAAGCCAGTTAAAATACAAGAGGCCTCGTGTAGCTATCACTCCTTGGTTATCTGTCATCTTGCCTCTATATGAATATCTTGTTACTTTTAGTCCATGATACATCAAAGGAAAATACATACTGTTTGAAGTGAACCTTGGTGAAAACACAACGCTTGCGCGCTAACTAGTGTCACCTACTCTAGTCAGTTGTTTTTGGGTTAACCCTTGTCAACTCAGTCAAGTAGAGTAAGGTGAGTGGGAAAACCTTAACAAGCACGTTAGAGGTATAATAAACTACTTCTCTGCTGGAATAGCCTCTTTTGATCTCAATAAGTTAGGATCCCTCTTCTGCCTCTAAAATAAATAAGTGTTATGCACAATTATGAAAAAAGTTTGAAAAAATGAAACTGACTAAGGTGAAAGAACAGAAAGGCTTCATACATAGAGAGGTGATGCAAGTAACTCCGTCGAGGTATTGATCAGGCTCGCTGGAAACATAGCCATGATTGTGCTCCTATGTGACTCCGTTGGGGTACTGTCTAGGCTTGCTGGTAGCAGAGCAACACTAGAGATGAAACTAAGACTCTGATGACTATATTGCTTGTGCACCAATGTACCCCTCAACCCTAATCACAACAACTATGTTGCTTTGGCTTGATATGTCTGTCAACCAACCAAGAGCTTGGCAAATGTTACATTTTACAATCAAGCTAGTGTGAAACCAAGACGAACTCAGAACCGAACAATACTTCTGGAGGTGTTAGACTTGATTTGCACGAACAAGGTCCATTCAAAGAGTTGGAGTTCTATCAATGTGTCACCAAGTTAACTTCGTTTTGGAGCCTCCCTACCAACCTTTCATAGCACCTTGTCTTACTTCATCAAGTACACAAGCTTCAATTTTTTTCTTGCACAAAGACAACCTGTTGATCAAAACTTAATGCATTCCCCTCACAGGCTGATCACCCGAACTTGGTCTAGCTAAAGGCTGAACAACTTTCTCAAGAAATTGAGAAATTCTGGAAGGAAACCAACCTTCCCTCTAGAAATTGCGCAATTCTGTCTAGCAGCCTACTGGGCTCCATAATTGTGCAATCCTGCCAATCAAGGTTCACCTAAAAAACTGCGCAATTCTTCCCAGCAAGCCTACTTAGTCTAGGAACTAGGCAATCCTGTGTAGCAATCAGCTGCTCTACCCTATAAATGCGCAAATCTCATGGGCAACCAACTCAGCTCCCATCCAGAAATGCACATTTTCTCTCATCAATTGAGCAACCTCATGCATGAGAAGTTGGGTTGACCAGTTCCACCCGGGACCAAGGAAACTTGACTTGTATGCATGACTTGCTTTTTCTTAGAATAGCAAAAGGCAACATGCAAAAAAGCATCCCATGATTTAGGGAGCTATTTTTAGCAGTCAGAGGTTACATGCAAAATCATTTTAGAACCTTTCCTCCAAGTGTCACGTTTTCCTAGATTTGTGGCATACGCATCATGAGCTCAAACTTATTTATTTGATGCATCAGAGCTCATTCTTTCACATCAATCTTGGAGCTTTGACATCCCACAGCACATCCAGGACTCTTCGACACATCCAGCCCAACAATTAACGGGTAAGTGGTCTCAACTTGTCCTTTTCAACATTTCTCTCCCTTTTTGTGTTTTCACTTGTGTGAATGTTGTTTGCTTTATTTCTTTGAATGCTTGTTGTCGTTTACATGCATATTAGCTTGTACTAGCACAATTTCTATTTTCATTGCTATCTCACTATTGTCGCATGCATGAAATTTTTTTACATGAATGTTCATCAATTCAGCGACTTGCTTCACCCACGTGCATGTTGATCTTTTTACTGAATCTTGCATTCGATGTTTGCATGCACGATCAATCACTTCTGCTTTCACTTAGTGTTGCCATGCATTCACTTTTAGATTTGCTTTCAGTTTCCCATTGGCGGGTCTGGGTAGCCTTGGCTCGGACTCTACCTCACCAAACAACATTGCGCAATCAGGGGAAGGAAGGCTCTGTCTTCCTCTCCAGAAATGCACATTTCTACCCACGCACTTTCCTCCTAGGTTGCTTTGCACATTTCTGAGGGACAATGACTGTTGGCCCATAAAATTGCACAATGTAGTCCCTGAGCCTACAGTCATTGTGAGCTGGAATTGCGAATTGCAAAAATCCAACAGCCAACCTTGCCTCCCAGACATCCCAAACTGCCTTTTGTGTAGTTCTTGCAGCCAGTCACCCAGGCTCCCAGAAGAAATTGTGCAATCTTTGGCTGTCATTCCCCAGGTATGTGTTATGTCATTCCCAGAGTTTGCTTTGGTTCTTGCTGACAGATTTCTTGCCATGCATGTTGATTTGTCTCCAGATCTTTCAGGTGTTCATCCGCCTCTTAGCAGTATAGGACCAATTGCCTCCAAGATAGTAGGATCAAAGGACACTGATGGAAGTGCAACTGGAGCAACAATTGAGCAGGTGTCCGCATGTCTACCAATCTATGAGGATGCCAAGTTGTTTTTAGACAAGGACATCAAGCTGAAATGGCAAGAGTTCAATGAAGCATTTGTAGGCACTTTTGGGGAAGACCTCGAAGACCGTCAAGTGTATGTGAACATTCACAAGTATGAATTGTACCGAATTACATGCAGATACCCCGCGTTCCCATGCATGGACATGATACACTAGATTGTCTTGCACAATGATCTCGAGACAATGACTCTGAGCAGTTTCAACGGTAGAAGCTTGCCACCTTCTAAACACAAGATTATGATGAGATGTATCAGATGTCGAAGCTCATGCCTATCATGGAGACTCCTTGCAGATTACTCAATAGCAGTGCCAACTCTAGAGACATACTGAAGAACTGGGTAAAGGAGTCGGATAGATTCAGGATGACACCCAACTAGATCTATAAGATGAAGATATTGTGGAAGGTGTATCAATACTTGATCATATTTGCATGTCGACTATGTGGCCAAGAAAGCACAGAAACCTTCCCACATAGTTGGGTGATCATGCTGGACCAACTGGCCAGAGAGGGTAAACCATGTAACTAGTCTGGCATGTTGGCTTATCAGCTGAAGTAACATGTAATGAAGGCTCGACAGTCACCCAAAGGTAGGCAAGTAGAGATTTACATGTCTTCCTACAACTTAGATGCAATCTGTGCCTGACAAGAGGTCTCGGGTTTGGAGTGGGCATGGTCACCGGCGGAGACTGCTGTGAATGCATATTGTAAGTTCTTGTCCGAATGTAGCTTCAAATGAGTAATCACATGATTGTCTGATCATTTTGTCACCCCAGTTTACAAGATGATATTCGAACATGATCCACCCTGCATGTCGAAGGAAGCAATGAAGGCACTGATAGACATTGTTGATAAGTATGCCTCACCATCTGACACCTTCATACGAATGTTCAACGTAGAGAAGCCTTCGCATGTTCTACCAAAGTTTTCCTTGGACATACTCGTCATGTAGGAAGTAGCATATCACATCTCGGCAGGATTGATAGCTAGACTGCATCGGAAGAAGAAGGCACCTTGGCCTGCTCTTCCATTGTGGATTGGGTTATATAAGATTCAAAGTTTCAAGCAAGCAGATGTCAAAGCAAAACATATGAAGAAGTATCCATTCGACCTCTGAAGTTATAATCCCTATGACCCACATTGTATTGTGAAAGATCACTGCACGAGAGTATAGTTCAACTGGGTCCATAGGGCATTTCATTGGGCCGACGAGGACCCATGGAGATATTGCTACAGTTTCTCTAGACCCAATGAACAAGTTGGATTCGTCGTGGAGTGGTTAGCGAAGCAACATGAAGCAACATCACGGAGAGCACCAACAACAGTAGTAGCAGAGGCAAGCATACTAACGCGCAACAAGGGCAAGAGGAAGATTGTCAATCGCATGGAGGAAGAGCAAAGATGCAAATTTTGAGCAGATCCACTTGTGGATAAAGAAGTTATGGCTATAGAGGTGAAGAGGCAACATTGTGACAAGTGAATCATGCAAAGGTAGAGGGAGAAGAGAAGGATGGAAGAAAGAAAGAAGGAGTTGCATGAGTTGAAGGAGCAGTTCCGGAAGGAACAAGAGTTGCGCAAATAGGAGAGGGAAGCGCAACAACAAGAGGAACAACGGGGGGCACAACAAGTGCAAACAGATGAAACAACGCTCGTACATGTAGTGGATTCATCAGAATAGTTGGCATCAGGCAGACAGGATAAACCATCGCAGGAGAAGGACTTTGATCGTGAGATAGAGAAAGCACTTCAATAGTTGGATACAGATTTGGAGCAACGGGAATTGGAATAGGACATCGACCTTATGCCTCACCACGAAAAGGTCGACTTACCTGCTTCACCGCATCCAGATGATGAGCAAGTCTCAAGCGACTGAGGAGGCACTGAGATCCTCGAAGATCAGCTGGAAGAAGAGATGCACAACATCTCATTCGACGAGTCTCAACATAGAGTTGTGCAATCTCGTAGAGTGTCAATGTCGGATGATCACACATCTCCTGCGTAAGTTGAGGAACGAGTTATCGTGTATTACATGCACAAACATCCAGAAGCCTTGGCCAATGCAACCAAAGTGTATGTTGAAGCCACTAGCTCAAGTGTTTGCTTTCTGATAGTTGAGAATGAGCGAATGGCTAAGGAACTAGAGACGACCAAGTAAGGAGGAGAGTTGGTGACAGCGTTCGCCCAAACTAAATTGAAGAAGGCAATACTATATGAAGTATTGTCCCTTGACACAGTCATGCAAGCGTTTTACTCCAAGTTTGGCATCATGCATAAGGCAGTCGTCTATCTCAACATATGGCAACAACGATGTGCTAGAAGAGTACGTTTCTTGACTAACTTGCGTGTTGTTGTTGATTACATGTAAACATGGACGATGATATACAAGGGAGACCCACTTCACTTGCCTAAGATGATGAAGGCTAGTGTGGTCAAGTTGAAGGCACGTATCTGGGGTCAGATCCAGAACTATGAAGAGCTCCCGCACCTCATCACTAGTATACAGGCTTCCCATGCACATGTGTTCAAGAGTATGGATGTTGTGGTGCGCGCACATGCAATCCCATCTATTGGGACTCTCACCCAGGCGAAGACAAAGGCATATCTTCGACTAGAGCTTGACTCGTACTTCGACAAGTTGATGCGAATTACCACCGGCCCAGACTTGCCCATCAGTGCAGACATCATGCCCAAGTATGTTGAAGGTCCAGCTGCATTGAAGACAATGAAGCGCATGCTTACAAATGAGTTGGACAGAGGAGCCCGAGCAGTGTACCTAGATGCTATGGAGGCAAGAGTCAGTTTCCAGAAAGATGTCACCTTGGAGTACACGGACACCATCACAGGCTACTAATCTTGGCATCAGTACGTTATTGTTGATCAATGTAAGGATGTCGAGGAGTTGGACTTCCATGGTTTTCTAAGTCATAGTGATGTCTAGCATGGCTTGCTCAAGCCATTTATCTCACATGGTTACATGTGCATTGTAATATAATGTCTTGTCAAGTGTAAGTCAAGTGTCGATAGTTGGATGTAACAGTCATAGAGTAGATGAAGAGTCATGAGGGTTGTTGAATTGTCACAAAAGGGAATTTCAAGGGTCACCCCACCCTTTGCTATAAATAGTCCCTCATAACTCATTGTAAAGGCTTTTGGTCAGCCAAGCTTCCGATAAGACTATCTTGGAGAGAGATTGGATAGTATTGCAAAGAGCCTTGGCTTCTCCACTGCGCAGAGCTAGTACATCTCTTTGGAGGAGCAAGTGGTTGTGGTTGTAACGTTCCGCTATCGGAACTAGTGGTTAGACATGGACTGGAACTTACACTTCTTAATATAACAAGAGCCAACATTTTTCATGCATATGTTGTATTGTATTCTATGTTATCTGGTTTACTCTAAATGATATATGTATCTGTTTACTTACACATGCATGTATAGCTATCTATGTATGTATGTATGAATCTTTCCGAAATGTGATGTTGGTTTAACCATCACTTTGGATTGCTTACTAACTTGCCTTCCATGTTGTGATGTATCTTTGCTCGTGTGTTTCCTTCTTAACTGCGTGCTATCACAAGTTTCCAAGGGGCACACTCATCTCAACCTCTGTGTGTTAGAACCTCTCATGCACCTTCCTTGGCTCGTTGCAACTGTCACACCCTTGCTACCAACAAAGTTATCTTACTTGCCTATGTGTGAAATCACAATCAAGACATTACCATATGACTCATTGTTGGGACTCCTACACCAAATGGTTTGAGGTCTAATTGGGACTTCTTACAGGGGAAATCCCCTAACATATTGGTGAGTCCAGCACTGTCAACAATTATAAATGAATTTAATTTTATAAAATTATTATTTTTTATAAAATTATTATTGTTATTTAAAAAAAAAAGAAAAGAAAAAGAAAAGTGCATACCCATTCTCTAAATTATCAAAATATTACAAAATGTCAAACCAAGTCAAAGTAGATGGATTTCTAAGCCTAGCCTTTTCGACTTTTAACCTACCCCGTTCCGAAAGTAGTTTCAACCTTTACTGCTTTTTACAGTTGTCAATTTCTAGTTCATTTCACCCCTAGTAAACCATTATTTAAAATAATTTAAATATTATGATATATGAGGTTATTGGTTATGTTTGATTAATCGAATATCTCTGGAGTTTGGAGCTCGGATTTTTTTGAAGCTTAAGTGATATATTTATGAAATGACTTTACCAATGTGAGGCTAAATAAAATGAGACTAAGGTAAACAAGACTGAGGTAAAAAGGATATTTATGGGTGTGGAATGAGGTTATAGGTGAAAGTAAAGGAGACTCACTGAAATTGAAATTTGACAAAAGGAAAAAGTCACTTATTGTTCATTTTCTTGTATCTTGGCACAAAAGAATATTTAAAAAATTTTGATTTTCAAAAAATTTATGTAAATTATACACATTGCTTTGAAATTGAAAATAATTTTAATTATTTTTAATATTAAAACCATGGGAGCAAACCAGCAACACTTTTAGAGAGATAAGGAGGAAAGGAAATTATGAAGGAAAAACATTGTTTTGAAATTGAAAAATAATTTTGCTTATTTTTAATATTGAAAATTGAAAAATAATTTTAATTATTTTTAATATTAAAAACCATGGGAGAAAAAAAGCAACACTTTTAGAGAGATAAGGAGGAAAGGAAATTATGAAAGAAAAACATTGCTTTGAAATTGAAAATAATTTTGATTATTTTTAATATTAAAACCATGGGTGCAAAACCAACAACAGAGAGAGATAAGGAGATAAGGAGGATAGGAAATTATGAAGGAAAAATGTAGGAGAACATAAGATTTGGATAAATACTTATCGCAATATTTTACAGGGGTAAAAGACAAAGTAAAAAAAAAAAACTTTACCAACCATGACAAACAAGACATGGTTTTTAAAAATCGATGGGTAGGAAATTATTCAATGGTTCTTATAAATATGTTTATGAATCCATTTATTCATTAATATATTAATTCATGGAAACAAGACATGGATTTCAAAATGAGATGATGGTTTATAAAATCATTCAAAGAAATATTTTGAAAATTTATTTATAAAATTCATTTACAAAATATTTGAAAAAACATTTATTAAAATATTTTTATGACATTGGTGAACCATTGTCAAAAAGTGACATAAAATCACTAGTCAATTCAATCATTAGAGATTCAAAAGACACTTAGCAAAAAGATCAATCAAACAAATTATATACATGATTTTAGCATTTGAAGAAAGAGGAAGATCAACAATCATTCCTATTCAGTTTTAGAGGCAGAGATATCAACATTCAAAAGACGCATATATCAGCAGAAAATCAACAAGTTGAGATCAAAGTGCACTTTTCCAGCAGAGAGTTTAAGTAACTCAAGAGTTCAAGGCAGAAGAATTGCAAATAATTCAAAATTTCCAGTAGATAAATTAGAAATATTATTTTATTTTTTAGTTATTGTTTAGGATTTTATTCCAGAAATATTGTAACAGTTTAGGAGACATTTATTCTACATATTGTTTCAATTGTAATGTAAAGGGGTTGGCTTTTGATGCCAAGACCTAGTCACTTTGAAAATATTTTATTACAAAAATCCTAATTGAAGTATTTTAGTTCCAGTTTTTGATAAAGATTGTGTTTCATGTATGTTTTTCTAGTGCTTTCATACCTTATTTTTGCACATGTTTAAAGTAACATAGGATATCCAGGTAAGAAGAGATTGAGTGTCAATCTCTCTGAAATCCCCTGCAAAGTTTTTTTGTTTTCAATTATGGTTCACGGTTACTGAGTGACCGCTACATCCACGAGTAATAATCTGGGTAGATCCACTCGAAGGCATCTACCCATCAGCTTATCTGGTCGGGCCTAACCCCAAGGGCGTCGAGGATATTTGACCTCGTGACCTCCCAATTGGAAAGGTACAACGGGAACTTGACCAATTGAGCTATCCCTCGGGGCTAATCCCTTGCAAAGCTATATTCATTTACAAATATTAATTAACATGATTGTCTAGCTTGGTTAATTCCTCTACATATGTTAATTGTTGCCTTCTGTTATCTCTTGAATGTGTCTTGTCTGGCTGCAGAAATCTTCTACATGCATCCAAATTTTCCTGGTTGATTAAGTATTCAGTATGACTGCTTAATTATCAGGAATTCCCTTATATTCTTCTATCAAATTCTTTAAAAATCATGTTATTCTATTAGGCGGGATGTTGGCATTGTGGCCAAGGACTCTGTAAGAGGGGTATTCAATCATAACCAGAGATTAGAAAATCATCAATAACCACCCAAAATTAAATCATAAATCTAGCCATTGTGCTTCATAGGTTGTTGTCCAGTGACATTGAACCACGTTAAACAAATCCTCGTAACAATTGAGGGAACTCCCTCTAGTTCAAGGGCTAGCTTGAACCTAAAGACTGGCCGAGTTGGTTTCTCGGTGTAGTTTTTGCAACCAACAACTGCCTACGAGAAACAAGTTCAACGAAGTCCTCTAAAAATCAACTTGGAGCTTGGTGAAGCACTAGATTGGAGCCTTGAAGTGTAGGTTGAAGCTTGGTTGATTTGAAGATTGGTGTCTTCATCTAGGGTTGGAGTCTTGATTCTTGTTGTATTTGATTTATTGTAAAAAAGAGGACTAGTGTCCTCACCATATTTTGATTAATAAAATTATTTACTTTATCATTGTTAATTTTGTGTTCTATTTAAGTGATCTTAACTCGTCAAAAATAACAATTGTAAAATAAATACTAATTCAACCCCCCTCTCATTATTTCCAATGAAAAGAACTGAAGACTTGTTACACAAACGTGACATAGATGTAGGGGTCAAAATTATGTGGTAGACGATCTTTCCAAACAAGAATAAGAACTGACATTTACTCACAAATGTAGGGGTCAAAATTATGTGGTAGACGATCTTTCCAAACAAGAACATCACTACTAGATGGGTGAAATTCACTTCAAATTTTTCTTGCAATATGCTCTACAAAACTTCGACACGATCCCAATTTGTTGATTTTACTTTAGCAAATGTTTGATGGACTTCATGCTTAAAAACACTATAGGTAGAATCTTTATATATCCCAATTTGTTGATTTTACTTTAGCAAATGTTTGATGGACTTCTTGCTTAAAAACACTATAGGTAGAATCTTTATATTAGTTTTTTGATAAAAACATGTGGTAAATCTCCAAATGGACATTTTTTTGTCAAGTGATATATGTATACTTGCATAATTGGGTGATGTTCATCAAGTGGTATATGTATACTTGCATAATTGGGTGATGTTCCTGCTATCCATAACTCTTAAGGATACAATTAATGTTTTAACTATTAGCTCCATTAGACTTATGTAAACAATGTTATGTTTTGATTATTAGCTTTATCAAACTTATGTAAAAAGTGTTATATTCAATAGAAAACTTATTTGAAATTGAAGAAAAACCTTAGATTAGCCTTTTTGGAGAAGTGCTAACCTTTCCCTACGTTACACTCACCTACCCACGAGTTTTATTTAATTATATTTAAATTAAAATCCCTTACACTCACCTACCCACGAGTTTTATTTAATTATATTTAAATTAAAATATTTTTGGTTATGTAATTTTATAAATATCATTTATATATGTTTATTGAATTTGGATGGTAGAAAATATTATTTCCCAATTTATTCTAAGTAAACTATTTTAAACATATGATTTTACATATTTATTAGATAAACTTTTTATTTTTTCTTTCCAAATATGTCAAATATTATTGAACTTCAAGAAATGGGATTTAGTAATTTACCTTCAAAATAATTACAATTAACACAATATCAGATGCAAAAATTTAATTGAACTAAGAAATTTATACTAGAATTCTGATTCATAATTTAAATATTTCATAACCCAATATTGGAAAATAGGAAAATTGATACTCAGAAATTAACTTAAACGTAAATCAGTACAAAATCATTTGCAAAAAAAATGAATCGAAATTGTTTCTGAACAAATTCTGCGGGCTCCTTCTGTTAGCGGTAGGGTTTTTATTTATTGCAAAGATGGAGTACGGGGTTCGATCCATTTATGGAAACTCCAAGGAGAAAGTTTGTGTGGGTGAAGCTGCCAGGCTTATGTTTAGATCTATGGAATCAATCAACGTTTGGGGAAATTGCAAATCACAGCGGTAAATTTTACTACTAGAGCAAGGGCAATTTTGGGTAGTTGGATAAAAGATGGCATGGTTTTTGGTGGAGATTGATTATGGTGGTGGTTTGTTGGTGGACCTTGATCTCTGTTGGGGCTCTTTCGCTTTCAAGCTTCATATTGATTGCTGGGGTTCTGTTTAGGTATTTACAGTGCCATGAGACAAGACACTTGCTGGCAACTTGCCTAAAGGATCTCTATGCTTCGCGTTGTCCACGCACAAAGGATGCTCGTGAGCCTAATCAGACGCAACAATTTGAAGCCTCTCCCAGATGGTTAGCTTCTATCTGGTCTTTGGTACCAGGTAACTTGAAAACCCCAACTCTGTTTCTCCAAAAAGATGGCTTTCATGAGTCCTCGTCACACAAGATGGTTTACCTTGTGAGGGATCTGATCCCGATCGAGGATATCTCTGCCTTGGCTTCAGGTTCTTTCTCTCAAGGTCATGGGTGCTCTGAAGCCCAGACTCTGTCGAATTTTCAACTACACGGACGTGAGAGTGGGGTTTCTTCTGATCCTCTTGTGATCCTCTTTCTTGCCCCTCACTATGGAGTTTGTGGGGGTTGGTCATACTCTTGTTTCTGGTCCTAGCCCTTCAAACCCTAAGCATTTCTCGGTTGTAGGGGAAGATGCCATGTCGATGTCCCCTGACAAGGATTTGGGGGGCATATCACTATACTCATCCTCTGAGATAGAGCCTTTGACGATTATGAAATCCTTCTTCCAACCCCCGAAGGGGTCGGATAAACCTGTGTCTCAGAGAAATGGGTCGGCTAGGAAGAAGAGGATTCAAAATTTTAAAAAGGTGTTCGTGCGCAAAATAAATTGGGCATGTTGGATGCTTCTGGATCACAAATTCTTGTAGATCCTGATTACATCTCAGGGAAAATGACGATTTCTAATTTTAATGGCTCTCGAGTCCTTAAAGGGGATATGCTTGTTTTTCAGGTGTCCCCATGAATGTATTATCTCTAAACATAAGGGGTTTGGTAGCAACCCACAAATATAGCTCTCTTAGAGGCCTTATCAGAATGCGCAATCCCCCTGTGATTCTCATAGAAAGACTATGCTTCCCAGAGAAAAAACTTGGGAGGATTTACTTTCAATATGCCCATAATGGTTTGTATGTGCTTCAAATGCTGCGGGTCACTCTGGTGGCTTGGGTGTGATGTGGAATCCTAAGGTTATTACATTAAAAGCTTATCTCTCATGTGCAGGAATTATCCTAACTGGCCATTTGTCGGGAACTAAACACAAGATCCACATTACTAAGTCATATGCACCGTATTCTGGTCAGAGTATATGATGGATTTAGGGTTACAGGGCTAAGGAGGATTATTTGTCATCCTTTTTCAAGGATATGATGGCTTCACATGCTTTTCGAGACATTGCTCTTATTCCTATTGCTCCAACCTGGCTGAATGGACACATAGGGACAGAAAGGATATCCAAACGATTGGACAAATACATTATCAGTGAGTCTTTGTTTAATGGCCTATCAGGGATTTTTCAATGATCGTTCCCTCTTTCATTTCGGACCACCAACCGATAATATTGTCTTGGGAGGGAGTGGACGAGAGGCGGAAGTATCCTTTCAAATATAATTTTGTGTGGTTGAAGTTAAAGGACTTTGAAACATTAGTTTCCAAACTTTTGGAACAGGCAATTTTTCCCCCTCCAATGGACCATATGGGCTCCATTTGTGCTAAATTGAGGTCCCTTAAAAAGGAAGTTTGCATTTGGGCAAAGAACAAAAAGGTTTTTGATACTAAGTTTCTTTTCGTTATCGAAGATGCTCTTTGGTATTACATTGACCCTTGCGATCCCTTATATTTTTCAGAACTATACAGGTCCAAAATTCTAGCACTAGATGTGGAAAAAAGAAGAATTCTCTTAGCTCAGGAAGTTGAATCGGGTATGAAAAGCCAAGCTATTTGCGTAGTTGTTGGTGATAAAAACACATGCCTAATATGTTTTCTGAGGCAGATAATGTTCTTCTGGATCGGCGAATTACAAGGGAGGAATTGGCTGTGGTTTTGAAGGATTGTGCGAAGGAGAAAAGACCTGGGCCGGATGGTTGGGGGCTGGAGTAAATCCTGGATCTGTTGGCGGTCGCTGAAGAGCCCAAGACTCTTGGCCACATTTATGGGGCCATTAATGCTACTTTTATTGCACTAATCTATAAGAGGGAGAATCCTATGATTTTTGCAGAATTCCGACCAATTTCCATGTGCAACTCTGTTTACAAGATGATTTCGAAACTAATGGCATCCGGGCTTAAAAAGATCTCGTCTCTTCCCATTTCTCCTAAGCAATTTGGGTTTATGGAACGTAGACAGATTCAAGATGTCATCATTGTTAGTTTGACAACGAATTATGTAATTTTGGGTAAAATGTAACTAGTCAGTTCATACCGAAATGTTAGTTATGTAACGGAGGTGGATGATATAAAACTAGTGAATGCCCGAGAAATGTAATCATGGAGAATCATTGTTGAATTAATAGAGATTCCAATCCCTTGCCTCGTGGATGTTTCCTTGACACCCTGTCGAGGTTTTACCACGTAAATCCTATGTATCTATTTGTGTGTTTGTTTTCCAGTTAGTTATGTTGATTTCTTGGGCAATGTGTAACTGAATGTGTGTAATTATTTCCTCATTATTTCTTCTATTAAACCAACAAGTGCTATCAGAGCGTGAGCGTGAATCTGCCTGTGGAGAAAAAAAAATTAAGCGATCACTGCGTGGCTAAGTGTGTGGCTGAGCGAGCAACTTGCCCTGCGTAAGAGAAGGACCTGCTGTTAAGCCTCTGCATAAGAGCAGAAGGCATGAAGTTGCTGGGTGTCATTTGCGTGTGAACCAGCGTGGAGCGGTTTACAAGGAGGAGTGCTTTATGCGTTGGACAAGCGCCATGCTCTCTGCGTGGAGCCGTCAAGGAGTCTGCGTGTGCAGCCGTCGAAATAGCTGCGTGTTTTTTCTGCGTGAGGAGGAACTACTTGTCTCTGTGTGAAGACAAGTGCTGCACGTCGCTGGTCTGCCCTGCGTGGAACGCTGTTGTGGAGTTCTTTACTGCGTGAGCGTCGCTGGTCTGTTCTACGTGCTGTCTGATAGAAGGACGCCAGTCCAAACCCTCTACGTACTGTCCCCTCTGCGTGTGAAGACCAGAGCCTGTGTGCTGTCTGCATGATTGGTCTGCATGCAGAGTCTATAGAAGAAGTGCGTACTGAACCTGTTTGATCCGTTGAATTCTCTGAGTGCTGGCGCAGAGAGAAAGTGTGTGCTGAAGAAACAATCTGTCCTGCGTGCTGCCAGAACCTGTTCGGCAAAGGTGGATCCGGGTATTTTTTGAAAGAAATTATCTCATAATATTTTTTTTTGTTTTTGTTTAATTCAATTCAGAAAGTTGTGAAAATAAAGTGTTTTTGATTCTGAAAATAAAGGGTGGATGTGGATGTGAGTAATTGAAGGAAAGATTTCATTTAAATTGAAGAAAAAACAAAGGGTTTCTTCCATTAAATTGGTGAAAGGAAACATAGGATTTTGAAATAAAAATCTGTTGAATTGGGGAATTGTTTATTTTTAGAAAAAAGGTTTTTTTTTTTTTTAGAAAGACAAACAAAAAATATATAAACCCTAAAAAGACTGAAACCCTAGGAAGGAAGAAAAATGGCCAAGATGTCGAATGCAAAATTTGAGCTGGAGAAATTCACCAAAAAGAGCAATTTTGCTCTTTGGAAACTGAAGGTTAGGGATCTGCTTGTGCAACAAGGGTTGCACAAGGCATTGGATGGGGCAACTAAGAAACCTGCAACCATGACTACTTCAGACTGGGAGGACTTGGATGCCCGAGCTCTCAGTACCATCTGGTTATCACTGGCGGATGAAGTTCTCTTCAATATTGTTGAAGAGACTACAACTTCAAGATTGTGGGGTAAACTGACAAAACTCTATATGACAAAGTCATTAACCAACATAATTTATATGAAAATACAGTTATACAGTCTTCGAATGAAAGAAGGTTCAAACGTTGCAGAACATTTGAATGTTTTTAATACACTTACATTGTCAATTAGCAGATATGGAAGTTAAAATACATGAAGAAGATAAAGCCATAACCTTGTTGTGTTCTCTACCTGAATCATGGGATCACTTTGTAACTTTGATCAGCTTGAGCACTGCTGATTCTTTGAAGTTTGAATCAGTTGTGGGAGCTCTCCTATCTAAAGAAGTACGAAGAAATTTAGTACTGAAACAACTGCATCAGAAGCCATGGTGAGCCAGAACTTTATAATAAGTGAGTATGATCATTGTGTATACTTCAAAAGTTTCAATGACATATTTATTATCTTAGCTTTGTATGTTGACGATATGCTTATTGCAAGCAAAAGCATGGAAGAGATCAACAGGTTAAAGGCTCAACTCTCTAGGACGTTTGATATGAAGGATCTTGGAGTAGAAAAACATATCTTGGGCATGGAGATACACATAGACAGGAAAAATGGTAATATTTGGTTATCACAGCAGAAGTATGTGTAGAAAGTACTTGAAAAGTTATCTATGAACAATGTGAAACCTGTTAATGTTCCACTGGCTTCCCATTTTAAGCTTTCTTCGGTTTTGAGTCCTAGAGCTGATGAAGAAAAGCAGTATATGTCTCATGTACCATATGCAAATGCTATAGGCAACTTAATGTATGCGATGGTATCTACAAGACCTGAAATTTCACATGCAGTTGGAATAGTTAGCAGGTTCATGGCAAATCCAGGTAAAGAACATTGGCAAGTAGTGAAATGGGTGCTTCGATATCTAAGAGTCACAAGTGACCATTGCATCGTCTTTAATGGTAGTAAAGGATCAGTCTGCAGATATGTAGATGCTAACTATGCAGGTGATTTGGACAAAAGAAGATCTACTACAGGTTATGTCTTTACTCTTGCAAGTGGAGAAATTAGTTGGATGTCAAAGCTTCAAGAAACAGTTGCGTTGTCCACTACCAAAGCTGAATATATAGCTGCTTTAGATGCCAGTAAAGAAGCAATCTGGTTAAAGGGTCTGCTCGATGAAATTGAAAGAACGCAGGAGAAAGTGAATGTACTATGTGACAGTCAAAGTGCTATTCACTTGGCTACAAACCCTGCCTATCACAGCAGAACCAACCACATTGATGTAAGGTATCATTTTCTAAGACATGTGATCGATGGCGGAAAAGTAGCTCTTCAAAAGGTCCATACACGAGAGAATTGTGCAGACATATTCACAAAGCCAGTTACAGTAGAGAAGCTACGGTGGTGTTTAGCTTCTCTTAGCTTGCAAAAAAGATGATGAATGGGCATGGGCAAGGGATTAGGAAAATTGTTGTCAAGGTGGAGTTTGTTAGTTTGACAACGAATTAGTAATTTTGGGTAAAATGTAATTAGTCAGTTTTATACTGAAATGTCAGTTATGTAACGGAGGTCGATGATAGAAAACTAGTAAATGCCCATGAAATGTAAGTGAGGAGAATAATTGTTGAATAATAAATTCCAATCCCTTGCCCCGTGGATGTTTCCTTGACACCTTGTCGAGGTTTTACCACGTAAATCTTGAGTATCTATTTCTGTGTGTGAATTCGGTTTCTTTTCTTGGTCAATGTATAATCGATTGAGTTTAGTTTCTTTTCTTCATTATTTCCATATTCATTCAACAACTTGATTCACTTCCTTCTTTAGGTTTTTGGATTCCTTTCGTTTCCAACAGTCCTTCTTAAAGTGTCCAATTTTATTGCAGTTCCAACATTTTGACTTACACTTCTTTCCCTTCGATTTCAATCTGGAAGACCCCCTTGGTTTATCTCCTCTTTCCTTTGAGCGTCATCTAACTACCATGGCTTCTGATGCAGCTGTTTCAGTGCTGGATTTCCTTCGTACTTCTTCAGATAGGAAAGCTCCCACGACTGATTTAAACTTCAAAGAATTAGCAGTGCTCAAGCTGATTGAAGTTACGAAGTGATCCCATGATTCAGGTAGAGAACACAACAAGGTTATGGCTTTATTTTTTTCCTGTATTTTAACTTCCATATCCACAATGGTATGATATTGTCCACTTTGGGCCTAAGCCCTCATGAATTTGCTTTTTGACTTACCCCGAAAAGGCCTCATACCAATGGAGATATTTGTCCATCCTTATATATCCATGATCCTCCCCACTTCTAGTCAATGTGGGACTTGGTGGTATACCCAACAGTGTGATAGATGGATTTTATGGAGAGGGACTGAATTAGTCGAATGTGACTGGTTCCTTTGTAAATATTTTAATATTAAACCGGTGGGGATTTGTGGATACCGTTTGTGGGAATTTGCATTTATATGTGCTTTAATAGCCTAGAACGCATTTGCTTGTGAACCTGTGAAATACTGTGGAATGACTGATGGAAATTCTTTCACGGAATTAGTATTTAAATTGCTTAATTAAAACTTGTGTGTAAGCATGTAGAATCAGAATTTCTTTTGAATGAATAGAGAATCATAATGGGTTGTTGAATTCAATTGAACAATTGAAATAGAGTCCTAGAGTAACACTGATTAAAGAAACATATGAATTAAGCTCAGGAGGGAGTCGCGCAACGGAATGACAAAAGGACCAAAACCATCGAAGAGTGCATAAAACACAAGTAAAGAGAAGAAAGAGCAATGAAGTATTGTGGTTTAGGGTCCGTTGGATATTTATGATCAACGACTAGGATTAAGTCGCATCGGTGGAAACCTTTTGGAGATATCGGAGTCAGCCCTTGGATAGTTACGACGAGCAATCACCAATGAAGCGACAACCATCAGATCAAGTTCCAGATCGATGGTTGCGATTCAATCACAAATCGGAGATCGGAGGAGTGTGGCGGTAATGGAATGCTGACATGCGTAGTTGTGATGGGTGATTAAGCGATACGCCGATAGCCGATAAAAGGTGATCGAAGATCGGGAAGCACTGCAGAATGGAAAGCGATGATGCGGACCTGATAGAGTCATATGGTACAATTTATCATATTTGGAATCCGATATTGCGTTATCACATATCGGATGCGATAGAGGCATGAGTAGTGTGACCGCAAGGAGCGATAACCCGATTGCGATAAAGGCATTTATTGGAAAGTGTGCAAAGTCTGCATTAAAGAGGAAAAAGGTATTTTTGATTGTATTTCCCCTATAAAGGGTTTATAACAATGAAATAACCGATATGAAGGATTTACGTGGTAAATTCGTGAATTATCATATTTATAAAGAATGGGGTTTGGTTTATATATATGTGGGATTAAGGTTGTAAACTAAGGTTTAAAGAGGGGTTTAGTATAGACTGTGGCTAGTCTATAGATAATTTTGCATGAGACTATTAAAGGGGCCTTAACCATTCACTATTGAAGATTTAACTCGTTGGGAGTTAAAATTCCTGGGGCATATAGAATTTATGCAATGTTTATGCACACTGTGGGTATAATGGTTGATTCCTGCGTCATTTGTGGTATCAGAGCAAGATTAATGCTTTGTGGAGATTGATTGAGAGACTGAATTTTATTCCCAGCACATATATAATTGGCATTATAATGGATCTAATGCAGAGGGAGAATAGAGTACAAGGATTCATGCATAGAAGAGTTCTGAAATGTTACCGATAATGAAGACTTCAGTTGGTTCATTCAAGAGAGACTGTGGAAAAGGGATTTGAGGAAGACAGGATCAGAAAGGGTCTTGTAAGTTTTAAAGTTTTAATGGTATGTGTAGGTGAATGCAAGTAGTAGGTAATGAAATTCCAACAAGTAGTTGTGACAAAGGAGCAATGAAGAAATTGCAGCAAAGATATTGTAAGGAAAGAAAGTGAATATGGATGTACTTAGAAAGAACAGAAATTCGGTTGAAAAAGAATTGAAGTGCAGACCTTGAAAAGTAAATCAACATGTGCATTGCCCAGCCAGTGAAAGATGAAAGAGATAGATCATCAGGTATGAGTTGTATTTTGATATTGGTTCATTTGAATTGTTTTATAAGGGAAGAGAGTGATAGCAGCAACACACAGTAGCAGACTGTGTAAAGAAAGAGAGGAGTTGTGTTAGTGGCAGTGAATCTAAATATTCCAGCTAAAAGTTGGATAGGGAGGACAATTAAAGTGTTCTCAAGAGAAGGTGAGTTGATGATACAAGCCTAAAGAGAGCAGAAGAGAATGCTCAAGGGGTTCCAGAGATAGAGAACCAGTGCTTGCCAAAAGACCAAGTCCAGAGAAGGGATTGGTAAGGTAAGTGACAATAGGGAGGACTTGTTGTTGCAGAGGTTTAGTGGAGCTCATAGTGAGTGAGAAGCTCATAGAGATAATGAAGAAATGACTACTGATAGTCATAGTAGGGGTTCATACAGAAGCTAGAACAGAAGAAAGGAAGATCAAAAGGAGAGAAGATGACTCAAGAGGTATTTGACAGAGAAATTATAGAACTGAAGGCAATTATGGATGCCATAATAGTGCTGCTAAAGAAATGTGAAGAGGACCAAAGGTTTGGTAGGACTATGAAAAGAAAGAAGATAAAGTGGAAGCTGTTGCAGAAACAGATAAAGAGGAGAAAGTATATCAAATTAAGAGAAGAACTCAGAACAATTGAGTTAGATATGGAAGATAACTATTGTAGACACAAGCAAGAGGTTTACCTTGCTGAGGAAGGAATCATTGATGATTTCTTGAACTGTTGGACAAGTTCGAATCAGTAGAGAACTGTGATGATTGAAACATCGAAGAAAAAGGAGCCTACTATTTTTTAAACTAATGATTTTTGCATGTATGCAGGTGATGAACAACCCTTAGAAGATATATTTATGCAAGTTGCCGACAAAATGAAACTGTTAGAAGAGATGGATGTAATAGAACAATTCTTGATTAACCATGTGTTCAAGGACACTAGAGATGGACAAATGTTGAAGACTACTAAAGAAGATGAAGATGATGAATCCAGTAAGACTTGGCAAAAAGATGGCAGACAGTCTAAAGACAAAAGGAAAGTGTAGATTGCAAAAGGAGAAGTAGAAAAGAGGTAAAAAGACGACCTTATGAAAAGAGAAAACATGAGTGTAGATGCAATACAAACACTTGAGGTAATGGAATTATCTCTTCAATTTTTATTCAAAAATTATGAACCTGTATTGATAGTTAATGGACAAGAAATTATGTTGGAAAGACATAATGGACCATTAATGGAGAGGACTCTTACTAAAGAGTGTATTATGGAAGATGGTAGAACCAAGGTTTATAAAAAAATTCATCCCAAGGAGGTACAGTTAATCCATTAAAGGTTATGAAGAAGAAAGGAAAAGAGGACCACCAGGAACTCAAACAGAGGTTGGTAGACACTGATGCACAGCTGGAAATTGAAGACAATGTTATGTGTACAAATTACAAAAAGAGTAAAGGTGAATGTAAACAACAAACTGAAAATAGACAGGCAATCTTAGAGGATGAAGGTAAGGATGATTTTGTGAACTATGCATATGCAATGAGAAACCTAGGGGAACAATGGAAGGTGATATTCATGGTGTTGACAATAATTTTCACTGTTGTGAAAGGGACTCTACAATGGAATGGAAAATCTATGGTATATGGTGATTCTCTTTCCTGTATAGAAACAAATAGAACTTTAGGTTCTAAACTCAGAGATTGGTAGATTTTGATTGAAACAAAGGAGGAATGGAAAAGACAACTTAGTGGCTTACAGATTTGTAAGGAAGGAACAAGAAGAATGAAAAGGAGTGTGAAAGGAAGGAAGGCCAAGGAGAAGAGCAGAGAACTGAATTCAAAACTTAGACAAAATTCAGAACAAAGTGAAGACAAAGAAGACTTTTTCAAGACAAGACGACATGACAAGTTTGCTATGTCCTATATACATCAAGAGGATGACAAATCAGAGTTAATGTGGAAAGAGATGGAAAATGTAATATATTTTCTGATTTTGAGTTATTAATTGTTGAATGTGGTTTTCAAGATGAAGGACAAACTACTCTTGGAGATATGTTTGCACAAATAAACATGAAGGAAGGTGTAAATTCTGGAATAGTAGAAAGTTAGTTTTCCTTATGGAAACAAGAAGATGAGAGTAAGCGACGAGTTGATTCATAAGGTTGGAATAGAGGAAGAAGAGTTGGCATAGCTCTTAAACAAGTTATTGCAGAAGAGGAAGAAGATTACAGGGGATGTGAAAGTATAGTCCACAGACAGACTTTGTTCTTAATACAAAGGAGGTTTAAATGTCAAGAGTTTATCTTGAGGTTGCAATTGGAAAATTGGGTGAGAAGTTCAGTTAAAGTTGATAGGAAAATGGAAGGAATTGAACAAAGTTCAATAACTAAAATATTTGCAGCTAGGGAACAATATATAGTTTGAAGGTTATATGTTCTTGTATTAAACAAGAACCAATCTTATTTTGAGATTGGAAGGACTCTACTTAAGCTATTGGATAGGTGGATGATGAAAACTACAAAGGTGATGAGCATAAGGAATTGTCAAAGTCAGCGAGTCAAGGGAAGATGGAAGGATATATAGGACAACGTAAAGAAAATGGGTTATATACAAAATGAGATACTGGTGATTGAGTCAGAAATCAAAAGAAACAGTCAGGTATAGGACATGAGAAAATACATAAAGATGGAGATCAATTCTATTGAGATGTTGACAAGACAACAACGGATAGAGAAGCAAAGATTTATGTTGTTTGAGGAAATGTTTATGCAAGATATCAGCACCAAAAAATTATGCAAAGGAGATATTTATGAATGCAGAGCAAAAGGAAATCCACAACACAGAGTTTGGCACCCAAGAGAAACAAACGAGGCAGTAAATGCACCTTTAGATGAAAGGGATTAGGCAGCCAGTTGGGAAATGAAATTTGATGAATTTTACAACAGAGGAAGTAGAAATATTCATGAACAGGAGTCCATGAATTATTTCAACCTTGGGAGTCTGATGCAGGAGCATTTAGACCTAGTCAGCAATGTGATGGAATGATCACATGTTGTGACTAACAAAGGGTTGGAAGACAAGAGTTTAATTAATTTTATTTATTTAAATGTGTGAGAGTATTTTATTTATTGTAAAATATGAGAAAAAGGGTATAGTGGCTGATTGATCCTCCCTGTGTGGAGATAGGTTAGATAGGTTAGACATGTTAGCCAAAGGCTAGCTAGAGTGAGAGAATTAGAAGATATTAAGAGTAGGAGTGAGGAGTCAGGGAGACCGATAGATGGATTTTATGGAGAGGAACTGAATCAGTCGAATGTGATTGGTTCCCTTGTAGATATTTTAATATTAAACTAGTGGGGATTTGTGGATACTGTGTGTGGGAATTTGTGTTTATATGTGCTTTAATACCCTAGAATGCATTTTCTTGTGAGCCTGTGAAATACTGTCGAATGACTGATGGAAATTCTTTCACGAAATTAGTATCTAAATTGCCTAATTAAAACCCGTGTGTAAGTATGTAGAATCAGGATTCCTTTTGAATGAACAGAGAATTGTAATGGGTCGTTGAATTCGATTGAAGGATCGAAATAGAGTCCTGGAGTAACACTAATTAAAGAAACGTATGAAATAAGCTCAGGAGGGAGTCGTGCAGCGGAACGACAGAAGGACCAAAACCATTAAAGAGTGCGTAAAACACAAGTAAAGAGAAGAATGAGAAACGAAGTATTGTGGTACAGGGTATGTTGGCTCTTTATGATCAGCAGTCAGGATTAAGCCGCATCGGCAGAAACCTTTTGGAGATATCAAAGTTTACCCTTGGACAGTTGCGATGAGCGATCGCCGATGAAGTGACAATCGTCAGATCGAGTTCTAGATCGACGATCGCGATTCAATCACAAATAGGAGATCGAAGGAGTGTGGTGGTAATGGAATGCCAACATGCGAAGTTGCGATGGGCGATTAAGCGATATGCCAATAACCGCTAAGCAGTGATCAGAGATCGGAGATCAGGAAGCGTTGCAGAATGGAAAGTGATGATGCAAACTCGATAGGGTCATATGGTACAGTTTATTATATTTAGAATTCGATATTGCGTTATCACATATCGAATTTGTATTATAATTTAAATTTATAATAAGAATTTTAATGTAATTTATTTTTTATAAATTAAATATAACAGTATAATACAGTTAATATTTTATTATAAAAAATCTATTATAATTAATCTATAACAGATTTTTATTATTAATATAAAAAGAACTTATTATTTATCATACATTTTCCCTAAACTATACAACATATATACGTTGTCTTAAGTTTTACTTCTAGAAGCACATTTTAAATATTGATGCTCACGGCGAAAATATAAAGGAGTTTCTCGTTTATATTTTCGTTTTTCATGATGTAATTTGGGCGAAAGATTAAGCACGGTTTTTATGCCTTCATATATAATTTTTTTTTGTGTTTAATGTTGTAGTTTGGGCGAAAGATAAATGGCAATGTTTATTATCAAAACATTAAAAATAATTAGCACATTTATCATTATGTTGGATGGCACTATACGTTTGCAACTAGTTAGTTTGGTTTCATCCACTCTAATTTTTTTGTAGGGAAAAAAAAAATTCAACTAGTTTTTTGATTAAAAGAAATGTATATATATATATATATATATTCAAAATTCGCACATTAAGCCACCTTTACTGTATACAAATTAATTTATATTAGATTTGATTATTTGTCTTTTATGAAGTCTATAGAAAAAATAAACTTATCATAACTATATGTATACAATAAAAAACACATTATTTAAACATGTATTCAAAAGCATTAAAAAGAGCTTATGTTATGAAATTTGTAGTCTTTTGTAGTCTGTGCATTTTTGTAAAGATATAAGAATTATAATTAATATATATATAATTAATATATAACATATTATTATTATTAATAGATATAAATATTTATTATTTATTATACATTTTCATGAAACTATATAACATATATATTGTCTTAATTTTTAATTCTAGATATATATTTTAAAGATTGATCTTAACAATGAAGATATAAAGGAGTTTCTCATTTAAAAAGGCCAAATATATATTTTTTCTTTTCATGACTGATCCGGATTGGATCATTATATTGTTTATCATCCATCTCGATACACTTGGAGTGGAAAAAGTGGAGGGATCAGCTCACGAGACTGTTTTTACCGGTGGGACCCTTTTAGAAAAATGAGGTCTTAGACATTCCAGAATCATTTTGAGGCATCAAACGATGTATTTTTGGGGTAGAAATTTTCCACTTTGGCTCTGTACTAGTTTATGCTATTCTACATACAGATATTTCCAATGACGCAAGAAGCACACCAATCAAAGTCCGTATGCAAAAGTTATGCCGATCAGAGATTGAACTTCCTGTTTTCACACCTATAGTTCAGGAGGATGTCATGTCAGCCCCCATTATTCATTGAAAAGGGATTAGCCACGTGATTATGATGTAAAAGACTCTAGAAGAGTCTATATTGTAACTCTAGTGAATAATTGATGTAGTCAAAATTAACCACTAGTAGGCTATTGGGTTGTGTTATAACCGTGCCACTAGGAGGAAGAGGCATTCTATTCTTTTGGGAGAATTTTGTTCCATAGCTGAGAAAAGATAGCTAGTAGAGATAGGAGTTAGAGCAAATATAGGTGATCTATGCATTGTAGCAACCCATGGGTCACAACCATATACTTCTTTGTATCTACAACCATATTTCAAATAGAGAAAGAGAGCAAAGCGGCCTCACCTTGCAAGTGGGTTTTCTCTCGAAAGGGTTTCCCAGAGACTATATCCTATGTCTTGTGTGTGTTTGTATTATTATTTTTGTTCTCTACTTTTCTACATAATTTCCATTTTCATTCATACATTAATTAAAGTTAAATCTACAAATCTTAAAGTTTAATAAAATTGTAATAATGTAGAATCTCATATTTTTAACGTAATATTATCATATCTATTTTGACAAACTGTATAGTGGAATATCCACGGTAGTTTACGAATCAATGATGTAATTTGGATGAAAAATTAAATTCGGTTTTTATGCCTTCATATATAATATTTGCAATTCTTATTGTAATTCGGGTGAAAGATAAAGGATGATATTGTACTTGTTGGCATTATGTTTCTGGTATGGTTATATGTTACAGATGTTGTACTTGATGGCAACACCCATGGCATGGCTCTCAATATGATGAGAATTAAGAAATATGCAGGAGAAAAGTTCACGAAATTTTATGCAGAGAAAAGTTTATAAAAGTTTATTTCATGTGGAGAAAAGTTCACGGAATTTTATGCAGAGAAAAGTTTATTTCATGTGAGAAAACTTACCTTTGGTCCATGGTATTTAGTCCTTGGAATTTGAACCTATGGTTTTTGGACCATGGCATCTCGAAAGACGTGTTGATCCCTAGTATTGAGTTGATGGTATTGGTTTGTTATGGTTTTGGCCCGTGGTATTGGTCTATGATTTGAGGAAGAGCTTGCCT
>APFE030609784.1:77094-108287 GCA_000404065.3 Pinus taeda
ATATATATATATATATATATGTCGGGTCCGAAAGGTCATCGCATATCGCAAACGGCCTAAGTCCAAGGTTTATGCATATATATGGCGTGCCACTGGCCTCCGGACCCGACGACATTATTAACCGCATTGTATACATTGTTGGGTCCGGGGCCACATCGCATATCGCATATTGGTGGAGCACGGGCCTTATACATAGTGTGCGCGGTGATTTGGCGGATTCGCCGATTTCTATGAACTCGAGCATATATCATTTCAAGTCCGGCGTTATGGATGGACATTTTTTCCCCGTATATTCCTTTGTTTCTCAAAAAAATTGAAATCTTAGTTTTCAAAGGCAAGCCTGTAGAAAGAATAAAATAAATAACACTTAATGTCATCTGTTATAAAGGTCCAATTTCCATAGAACATCAAAATGAACATATCATAGGGTATCTTCTAATTCATTAGGATATTCTCTATGAGTTGACCATCATTTTTAGCACAATTCCTTTCCACATTCACGCAATGTCAATTGGATTTCTTTCATGTGGGCCAAGTAGTCTTCAATTCTTTCAAGTAGATATGATATGGATAGATCAATTATTTCTCAATTTGTATAACCTAAATTTCATCGATTTTATCTAATAGAGTGTTAAACTTAATTTAGACAACATTTAGGTGGTCAATCCCCCTTGTAGGAAAGTGAATCTCCTTAGATATGTAGGTCCTTTATGACTCTTATAGTCTTATCCCTCTTGTTGATGATAACCTTTTGTTGATCTTCCTTCAGATATGGAACCACAAGTTTTGTAAACCACAACATTGCTTTACTCTTCAAAAATGTTTCCATAATTGTGCCCAAATTTCATAATTTTGTTCATTCAAAACGACATGTTATTGCTTGGAATTCATAATGTTGATTTATACATATAATCCTAGATTTAGTTTACAAAATGAAACTATTAGTCAATCTACGATACATATTTTGTTAGGTCCCTTATTGTTATTGTTAGTGTAGCCCCCTTATTGTTATTTTTGTGCCCATGTAGCCCCCATATTGTTACTGTTTTGCCCCACAAAAGCCCACTATTGTTATTGTTGTGCTCTTACATTATTATTGTTATGTAGGATCTGATTATATTGTGACCCCTTAGACTCCTATATATACCAAGGAAATATTTTCATTTGAATCATCCAAGAATTGTTCATTTATGTGATGTAAAAGGAGGTATCCCGCTCAAAGAGGCTTATTTTGAAGTCGTTTATCTATTTCTTCTTCTATTTTGTGATCTAGTTAAATAACATTTGGTATCAGAGCTTTGAATTATGGAGTTTCTCTGCTTCAAATAGGTCATCTTGGAATTTTCACTATAACTTTTTTCTATACGAGGCTTCAGAAGCCAAAATTTTGACCACGTGAAGCCGAAATCTTGGTGAACTTCATGTAAACATTTTAGATCTTGGTTTGCTATAATTTCATAGATATGGTTTGCAGACGTTATGGTGTTTGCATGCTCCAGAATTTTGTCTCAAACAGGTGACCTAGGGAAAATTGTCATAACTTTCTCTACGAGCATTGGATTTGAATTTAGTAAAAAGTGATTGAAAGTGCATGAAATTATTTTGTCGTGTATCATTTTCAAGGCTAAAAGTTGAAACAACGACACGTGAAATTCAGTACAAGTTCACTCTATTGAAACAATCCATAATCAGGTCATCATGGGATATTGAGCATAACTTTATCTTGAAAAATCTAATCTTGGTATGAATTGTGGCATTGGAAAGAAGACTCACAAGGATACCACATGATGAAATTTCAAACCTTCGAGCGCTGAAATTACAGAGATACAATAGTTTCAAGATTAAGCTTGAAAAACTAAGAAAAAGGTGTGTATATTTTAAATTTTCATAACTATTGTTAGAAAAATTAGTTTGAAGTGATTCAAAGGGCATAGTGAAGCATAAATATCATTATTTAGTTCCAACATACCCCACAACAAAAAAATGGATACACCTAGTAAGAAACTGTAAATATCTACTATGACGCGTGAAGAAGAAAAGGAAATACAACATGATATATCAAAGTTTTAGGACCAAGTGCAACAAATTTTACTCTCACAAAGAGAAACAAAAAATGAATTGAATGCTAAGATGGATGGTTTAGAAAATAAAATAAAAGGGGACATAGATGGTTTAAAAGGGGACATGGAAGGTTTAAAAGCAGACATGGAAGGTTTCAAGGAAGGTTTGACAAAGTTGCTACAAGAAAGGCTTCCTAGTGGTGACAAGGTACTCCATGAAAATCATGATGAGGACAAAAGGAATATGAGTTGTGATTTTAGAGACTCCAATAGTGGATTGAAGACTAACCACATTCCAAAGATCAATATGAGGAAGTTTGATGGAAATGATCTAATAACATGGTTACTATAGATGGAGAAATTCTTTGATCTACATGATGTGCCACACGCACAAAAGGTACGCATTACATCTTTATATTTAGAATAAAATCAGTTTGTGTGGTATCGATGCCTTTGTTCTCATTCATCAATTTTCACTTGGACAATTTTTACAGAAGAATTGGTAGCACATTATGAGGAGACAAAGAGAAATAATTTCTTTAGCCAATTGATAAATCTTAAACAAAAGGTTTCAATGACGAAGCACATTGAGGATTTCCAAAGATTGAATATCAAGGTAAATGATTTTCCAGAGGAGCATAATATTGATGTCTTCATAGGAACTTTAAAGGAAAATATGCAACATGAGGTTCACCTTTGGGAACCTAATTTATTAGAGAAGGCATTCAAGGTGGAAAGAAAAGTTGAAAGTAAAATTATGGCAACAAGGAAGTCTACCATTCACAATTATAAGGATGGAAGTGTTGTTGCTCCTAGCCTCCCACAACCTATAAGGTTGACACCACAACAACTGGAGAAAAAAGAGCAAAAGGGATTTGTTACAGTTGTGATAGAAAATACACTAAGGGTCACAAGTGTGCTGAGAAGAAATTATTTTACATAGATTATGAAGAGGAAGAAAATGAACAAGAAACATCAAAAGAAGAGAATATACACAAGGAACCAACCCCAAAGAAAACAAATGAATCTGACCAAAGCTTGTAATGCATTGGCAGGAATTGCCACTCCTCAAACTCTCAAGATAGAAGGAAATATGAAGAAAAAAAAGTAATAGTGTTGATCGATTATGGTTATACCCATAATTTTATTCATTGTAAGATAGCCAAGGAAATGATTTGCTTTCTATATCCAACACTAGTGTCAAGTGATGGTTTCAAATGAAGGAACTATAAATTGCTCAGGGAAGTGCTATAATATCAATCTAACCATGGGGTAATATGTATTGAATAGCCCAATGCTTTCCATTCCAATGGGTAGGGTTGATGTTGTATTAAGAGTCCAATGGTTACAATCTTTCGGGACGATAACTTTTAATTTTCAAGAACTTTTCTTGGGAAATAAAGGAAATTAAATTAAGGGGCATCATAGGGAAACTGAGGAAGATAATTATCTCTAATTGCATGACAAAGGTTTTCAAGAAAGAAAAATGAGGCATACTTGCACATGTTGAAAATAACAACAAGAAATGTTAAAAATAACATCAAGAAAAAATCCTATTTTAATTTGTCCTTTAATTAAATTGGGAATAAAATTGTAATTCCACGTCTCATGACAACTTGTAATAGTTAACTAAGTTAGTTTGACTTAATTGGCTCAGTTAATTTGAGTTGACGTTCTAACTAGTCATGTAGAGTGTCTCCTACAATTAGGAACACTAGTTGAGTTTATTTCGAGTTGTCATTATTTAATTAAGTCTAATGGAGTTAAAGTCATTTGAACTAGTTCCAATTGATGGAGGAATTAGTGGGAGGTCCAGTAGTGGGTGCAACCTATAGTAATGGGGTGTAACCTGTAGTAGTGGGGTGTAACCTATCAAACAGTGGGGTGTTGTCTGAAGTACAGTGTGGTGATGCTTGTAGTGATCAACTCGTAATCTGAAGATTCACTCATAATTAATTCATGCATGTCAGATTAGAGAAAGACCCAGTTGAAATTGGAGTTCAAGGACAATGTACTATCAGTTATAAAATATTATAAATTAAATAGATGGTGCATGAAGTAAGAAGAAAGCCTAAAATAAATCATTCCTTAATTAGAAAATTCACTAATTTTAACGATTCAAATTGCCTTTAAAAGGATGAATGAAGGCCCAAGTTTAATTATTGTTTTGGTGAGTACGAGTTGATAAGACCAAGAAATAGGAAGCACAAGGTTGTCCGTGGAGCTTTTGAGTGCAAGGAATTAGGAGCTTGGAGGTTTGAAAATTTGGCTAAGTATTGGTCAAAGGTAGTTAGTCAGGTAGAGGATAGAAAATACCTATGTAGGTTTAGCTCAAGGTTGAGCAGATCATATTATATTCATCAAGATTCTTTGACTAATGCAATATATAGATATCAGGGGTTTTTAGCTATGGGTTTCCCCAAAAAATCATTGTGTTATGTGTGATTGAATTCTTTCTCTTATATGCTTCGTGATTTTGCGATCATTTAATTATTTTCGCTGATGAGTAGAGTATATTCAAGTCTATTGTTTTAGTAAATTACAATTAGCAGTTTTAATCTATAGGGAATTTCTAAAACACAATTATGCTCACTAGATGTTCAAACATTGAAATCATCTATTTCTCTAGATCTCCAAAGAATATTGGACAATCATTACAAGGTATTTGACATTCCCAAAGGCCTCCCACCTATTTGTGATCATGATCATGCTATTCACTTGATTCCTGGAAGCGTTCCTCCAAACATTAGACCTAATAGATATCCCTATGCCCAAAAGAGTGAAATTGAACGTATGGTTACAAAAATGTTAGAAGCAACTATAATTCAACCTAGCCGAATTTCTTTCTCTGCTCCAGTAGTATTGGTACACAAGAAGGTGGATCATGGAGTGTGTGTCCATATTATAGGGAGCTCAAAAAGATCATTATTAAAGATAGATTTCCCATTCTTTTCATTGGTGAATTGTTGGATGAACTACATGGAGCAATTTACTTCACTGAGCTAGATCTTCATTCAAAATATCATCAAATTAGAATGAAGTCTGAAGACATTCTGAAAACAACATTCAAAATTCAAGAAGGTCATTATGAATTTTTGGTCATGCCTTTTGGCCTTACTCATGCATCTTCCACATTTCAAGGTTTGATGAATTCCATTTTCAAATGCTTCCTTAGGAAATTTGTGTTAGTATTTTTTGATGATATACTAATCTAAAACAAGTCTTGGAAGGATCATGTTCAACATTGTTGACAAGGTGCTCAAACTATTGGAGGAGAAACAATTGTATGAAAAAACCTCCAAATGTTTCTTTGGGGTACATGGGGTGGAATAGTTGGGTCATATTGTATCTCATGAGGGTGTTAAGGTATATCCTAACAAAATTAAAGCCATCAAGGAATGGAAAATCCCCACAACCCTAAAGCATATTCGATGATTTCTCAGGTTGATAAGGTATTATCGCAAGTTTGTTAAGAACTATGGGAAAATAACAACTCCTCTAACAACACCACTAAAGAAAGACACATTTTTTTGGACTCCAGAAGAAACTAAGTCCTTTGAACATCTTAAAGAGTCAATGTGTCAAGGTCCTGTTTTAGCTACTCCAGACTTCACAAAAACATTTATGGTGGAATGTGAAGCCTCAGGAGATGGAATTGGTGTTATTTTAATGCAAGAAGGAAGACCCATTGCTTTTGAAAGTCATCCAATCAAGGGAAAGTATTTACATAAACCTATTTATGAGAAGGAAATGTTGGCAATACTACATGCCCTAAAGCAATGACACCCTTACCTAATTGGAAGACATTTAAGGTAAAACAGATCATGATAATCTTAAATCATTTTTGGAACAATTATTATCTCCAGAAGAGAAACACAAATGGGTCACTATGATGTTTGGTTATGACTTTGAAATCATCTACAAAAAAGGGAAGTAAAATTTTTCTGTAGATGCACTCTCGAGAAGGGATGAGGATGTGGAATAATTTCTCTATGTCATTTTTGTTATCCAACTTGAATAGATAATTGAAGCAAGGGAGGAATAGAAGAATGGCGAAGAGGCGTGGACACTCATTCATGTTGCAGCAAGATCTCAATACATATGATACATTTATCTGGAAAAAACGATTCATTATGGTACAAAGATCACTTATATCTATGTAAGAATTCCCAACTCAAACAAAATATTCTTTTGGAACTGCACACCTCTCCTTTAAGAGGGCACTCAGGATTTTTAAAAACTTACCATAGGGTCAAGAAGAATTTTTTTTTGGGATGGCCTTAAATTTGATATTCAGAAGTTTGTGGTAGATGTTGGCATTAAGATGAATGTGTTGTACTTGATGGCAACCCACTTGTAGCAGAACAACTCACTTGTACATGGTAACTAGATGAATCTACAGAAGAGATATCAGATGTGACAGAGTACATGACAATAGTATTTATAGATGTGATGAAATGTAGGGTAGCTTCAAGGAATCAGTTCAGAAGGAAACTCTTTTAGATTATAGATCTCAGTTCAGGATCACAGAATGAAGGAAAAAGAGGTATACGCAGGTTCCCCTTGACCAAACTACGTATACACGTGGGATTGCAGACCAAAAGGTGCGCATGCATATACACGGACTTTCACGCAAGGAAAAGCACGTACATGTTGGAAAACTTGGTTTTGGTCTGTGGTATTTGGTCCGTGGTATTTTGACCCATGGTATTGGTCCAAGGTATCTTGTCCGAAGTGTTGACCCAGGTATTAGGTCCAAGGTATTGGTCCTACGTGGTTTTGGACCATGGTATTGAGTAAGGCCTAAGACTATAAAAGGAGGAGAAGATCATTAGGTAGAGGCACTCAACAAGTCGCAAATATCTGATGAAGTGTGAAATCCAGTATGCAGGTTATGGGTTTATGATGTTGTGCTTGCTCTGAGCCAAGGAGGAATCTCAACGGTTGATGGAGGACAAGATCTAATGATGGATCATGATCTTATGGCTTGGAATGAATCATCTCTATATGGTTTGATCATGCTTATTCTAGATCTGTATACTGACGCATGTAATGTTCTGTAAATATTATAATTTGGGTATATCTGAAGTTTGGAATAGTTGCGAATTATGAATGAATATTTACAGATGTATACGCTGGTTGAATTTTGAAAAAACGCGTGTACACGCAATTTCTACACATTGAAGTAGCGTATACCTTGTGAACTATGATGTTTGAAGTTACAATTGATTCTTGCTATTGATATAGAGTTCTGGGTTTTTGCTTTATGTTCTTGTGACTGCATTCTGGTAACAATGTTTAGATTGATTGATTTGCTTCAGTGAAGATGGATGAGATCTAATAATGGATCAGAATCATAATGACTTATCTTTATGTGATCTGATGGACTAGATCTGGTTGCTAACACATGTATTATCCTTCTTGTATGTAATGATCTGGGCATGTCTGAAGTCAGGAAGTGCAACGAAGTTATAAGTAAGCATTTGATGACATATACGCTGGTTCGTTTTGGTGATGTTGCGTATACACACTAGTTCGGCTCTTCCAAGTAGCATATGCACTCTGATGCATGGTTTTTTAGGATACAATTGGCTCTGAATGTTGTTGCAGAGTTCTGGGTTTTGCTCTATGTTTTGGTGACTGTGTTATGATGATAGTGTTCTGATTGGTTGATTCAGTTGTGGGTGATTCAGAGATTCATGATGCATATGTGGTTGATGGTTGTATTGTAGTGGTGATTGATTTTGTGCTTCAATGTTGTTGATGGGTCCAGTATGAAAATTGGATGAAACATGGCCTTCAGATTATGGTGTTGTGTTCCAAGAGTATCCAGTCTAAAAATTTATGAAACGTGGTACCTGGAGGAAGAAAGAAGGTCATAGCCTTCTGTAGGTCGGCAGCTACGTACTAGTATATTGGCTAGTGCAAGAGCTAGGGGGTTATAGCTCATTTCCAGTAGAAGCTGGAGAATGAAAGAAGGTTGTAGCCTTCTGCAGGTAGAAGCCTACGTACTTGTATCATTCTGCACCAGTACATTGTTGTAAATATATTTTCTTATTATTAAAAGAAGACAGAGATGACAACAGTAGGTGGTTTTTACCCACATTAGGTTTCCACCTTACATCTTGGTGTTCATGTGTGATGCTTATGTGTGATGGTTCTTTCTGTTATTAACTGCACATGGTTACTGTTTAATGTTTAATAAAGTACTGATACTCAGATTAAACATCACATATGATGAATTAAAAGAATCATTAGTTTGATGGATATACGCTTGTTTCCTTAATCATAGTTGCGTACACATGCGGGTTGCCTTCATTGAAGTGGCGTATATGAAATTGAGTAAGAAAAGAATAAGATTATTGACTTGACTAATACTGATTCACCCCCCCCCCCTCAGTATTATTTCCAACAATTGGTTTCAGAGTAGGTCCTTTGGTAGAAGCTTGATCGCTTGAAGGAGATCCATAGAACAATGGGAAAGAAGCTAAAGAAGAAAGCACCTTAGAAGAAGAAGACATCTCAAAGGAACTATGAAAGTGGGAGAATCGATTGGGGAATATGTGGAAGCAACACTTCAGATTCAGAATCGCCTTAGAATGAAGATGAACAAGCAAAAGAATTTTCAGGTATGAATTTGTTATCCTCTGGTGATACATTTCTCCATCCATTTGAAGATGATGAAAGTGATAGTGAAACAACTGAATTTGATCTTATGGGTGAGGAAGAAAGATATCAAATAGAGGCAGAATTTAAAAGGCTAACAGACAAAATTAGAGATCAACAAGATCTATTCGACAAAAGGGAATGTGCCTCCAAAGAAGAAGCTACCAAACTAAAAGCTCAACTAGAGGAAGGAAACAAGGTAAGGAAGCAATTCAAGGAAAAGGAAGATCAATGTCAGAAGCTACAGGATGAAGTGACATCATTAAGAAATGAAGTAAATGAAAGAAGCACAACAATAAAGAAACTCAGAGATAAATCCAGTTACTATGAAAGTCTTGAAGCTAAGATCCTCTTGCTAAAAGAAGATCTTGAAGAATAAAATAAGTAGAATAAATAACTACTCCAAGCTCTTGAAAACAAGGAAATTGAGTTCTTAAATTAAGACATCAGTTGGAAGAAGGAAGAAAAACTGAAGGAATCATGAAGAAGCAGTATCTTGAAAAAGAAGAGCAACAACAGGTTGAGGTAAATATTCTAAAAGATAAATTAGAAGAAAAGGATAAGCTCTTACGATTTCAAGATAGTACTAAGATCTTAGATGATATTCTTAGTAGTTAAAGTTCAACTACTATCAAAACTGGTCTTGGTTTTCATGAATCTGTTGAAGGAGAATCTAGTTCACAAAGCAAGATAAGGAACTCTAATGCAAAATCTGAAATGCTCAACAAGGAGATGAGAGGTCAATCCCATCAACAACCAATGAAAGAAATTCTTCAAAGAAAATCTTTTACTCCTAACTATGGAAGTGATAGTCGGTTATTTCCTCAAATGAGTAATGTTGAATGTTATGAATGTCATAATATTGGACATGTTGCAGCCAGATGCAGAATTGGAATGGTTCAATACCATCACATAGAAAGATCATCACGTTCCAGGTACTTTAAGGGATATTGTTTTGCTTGCAATATGTTTGGTCACAAAGCCATTGACTGCTATAGAAGGAATATGAAACATATGAGATGTTATGCTTGTAACAAGTTTGGACATATAGCAAAGGAATGCAGGAACAAAGTACGAGCACCATACCAAAAGGAGAAAACATCATCACACTCGAAGATATGGAAGAAGAAGGAAGTACAAACAGAAAAATGTGGCATGGCACAGTGTACAGACATAACAAACTTAGGGGGAGCTGAAAGTGTGATACTTCAATGTTCTAACTCTCATACGCAAGTTTCATGAAGACAAGTCACGTATATACGCGAGCTCAAAGCTGCACAATCGTGTATGTGGTTTGAGAAAAATGTAGTAAGATAGACTCAGAAAAACTGATTTGATATGATTCAGACAATCATCAATTATCCTTTCTATCGTGATGATAGATGACTAGAGTCTGTGGATGTTATTTAGAAGTTTTCTTTTATCTTCACAAGCTGTCGATAACTTGATGTATATCTGATTGATGATGATTCCTTTATACTTCTTACTAATATATGCAATGATCAGATCTGACAGTGAACAGGTGGAACAGGTTCAGGGGGAGAACATGCTATACTTCTAATAAAGCATTGTTGGTATTATGTTTATAATTCTTTAGTACCTAATCAATGATGGTGATGCTTATATGGCTAAATGATACATCTTGCTATGATATGGTTATGAGTTGCCCATGACAAAATCTCATATGATTCTTGGGGTCACAGAGTTGGTGTTCAGATCAGATTTGTGGATGATTCTATGATGATGCATATATGTTGCTTACATGGTGATCTTCATAAGGATAAGGAGAAGTACGAAGCTTGAATACACAACTTCATTATTTGATGATGAGTCACTCATATGTTGTTGTCGTCATTCCTTCAAAGATACATAAAGATCATATAATACAGTTATGATGCAGGATTCCTATAGTTCTTGGATCTCACATGGTTGAGGATTGTTGATGTTGATGATATCAAGAAGTCTTGACAAAAGATCTTGAGCTCAAAGTTTGCTAGATACATAGTGCTATGTACAGTATGCTAGATACATGGATGACCACTCAAAGTTGCGTTGTTGGTTGGCCAAGATAATGGAGTTATTGCAAGTCACATGAAGACATAGCTATTTGAAGACATGATGATGATGAGTTCTTACCTGTATGATGATAGGTTGATACTCACATATGTTGATTGATGCTTATTAGATTTGGGCTGTTCCTGAGTGATGATACATGGATGGTATAAAAGATCATGTAGATCTTGATGATGATGTGATGACTATGGTGTTTTTCACATATGATATAATGTGAATAATTTTGTATGACATATGCAGAATTGATTCATGGAAGGTTATGATAATGCCCAAGATCAAGAGGATGAGTTGATATCTATATGCAGACATACCTTGTCACAGGTTGATGATATCTACACTAATGGACATATACAGGTCCCTGGTCTAGATGCTATTGACAAATGATTATGGAGCATATCATACATTGTGTATGATAGTTGCTGATGACTATCATGGTCTTGTTTAGATATTTGGTCTCTGTTATAAATGTCATGTATATCATTCGATGTAAAGGTCATATCAATACCCATGATGTAATAGTTTATCTTTGTCTATTGTAGTCTTTTGATGAATCCCTCTTGGTCATATGATGTAATTTGTACCCCCACTACGCATGGGAAGCATGATGTAAGGTTGCAGTCATGTATAAACAATTGGTATCTGGTATATCCCCACTTGGTTGGGCGGATGAGTCAAGTTTATCCCCACTTGGTTGGAAGAATGAATGAATGTATGAGTCATTGGTGATAGGAAGGTCAAACTCACATAGTTGAGTTATAAAGTCATGTTATTTTTCTTGAAAATATTTGCAGACTTTGCATGTGCTCAGGGGGAGCATGGATGATACAGTACATCTCAGCATGAACAAAGGGGGAGTTCAATCAAAGAATTCAGCATGTGCCTAGGGGGAGCATGATTAATATTCAACTATTTAGATATGAAAGTCTTCTGCTCTTAGGGGGAGAAGATCTTGGTCTGCCCTTTGTCCTTGATGTCAAAGGGGGAGAGTGACTTGGTGTTGTTGGTGTTGTTGTTGCCATCAAGTACAAAGGGGGAGATTGTTGGCATTATGATGAATGTGTTGTACTTGATGGCAACCCACTTGTAGCAGAACAACTCACTTGTACATGGTAACTAGATGAATATACAGAAGAGATATAAGATGTAACAGAATGCATGACAGTAGTATTTATAGATGTGATGAAATGCAGGGTAGCTTCAAGGAATCAGTTCAGAAGGCAACTCTCTCAGATGACAGATCACAGTTCAGGATCACAGAATGAAGGAAAAAGAGGTATACGCTGGTTCCCCTTGACCAAACCGCATATACATGGGGGATTGCAGATCAAAAGGTGCGTATGCGTATACATGCACTTTCACGCAAGGAAAAGCGCGTACATGTTGGAAAACTTCGTTTTGGTCCATGGTATTTGGTCCGTGGTATTTTGACCCATGGTATTGGTTCAAGGTATCTTGTCCGAAGTGTTGACCCCGGGTATTGGGTCCAAGGTATTGGTCCTACGTGGTTTTGGACCATGGTATTGAGTAAGGCCTAAGACTATAAAATGAGGAGAAGATCATTAGGCAAAGACACTCAACAAGTCTCGAATATCTGATGAAGTGTGAGATCCAGTATGTAGGTTGTGGGTTTATGATGTTGTGCTTGATCTGAGCCAAGGAGGAATCTCAACGGTTGATGGAGGACAAGATCTAATGATGGATCAGGATATTATGGCTTGGAATGAATCATCTCTATATGGTTTGATCATGCTTATTCTAGATCTGTATACTGACACATGTAATTTTCTGTAAATATTATAATCTGGGTATAACTGAAGTTTGGAATAACTGCAAATTATGAATGAATATTTACAGATGTATACGCTGGTTGACTTTTGAAAAAGCGCGTGTACACACATTTTCTACACATTGAAGTAGCGTATACCTTGTGAACTATGATGTTTGAAGTTACAATTGATTATTTCTATTGATATAGAGTTCTGGGTTTTTTCTTTATGTTCTAGTGATTGCATTCTGCTAACAATGTTAAGATTGATTGATTTGCTTCAGTGAAGATGGATGAGATCTAATAATGGATCAAAATCATAATGACTTATCTTTATGTGATCTGATGGACTAGATCTGGTTGCTAACACATGCATTGTCCTTCCTGTATGTAATTATCTGGGTATGTTTGAAGTCAGGAAGTGCAACGAAGTTATAAGTAAGAATTTGATGACATATACGCTGGTTTGCTTTGGTGATGTTGCATATACACGCTGGTTCAGCTCTTCCAAGTAGTGTATGCACTTTGATGCATGGTTTTTGAGGATACAGTTGGCTTTGAATGTTGTTGCAGAGTTCTGGGTTTTGCTTTGTGTTCTGGTGACTGTGTTATGATGACAGTATTCTGATTGGTTGATTCAGTTGTGGTGATTCAAAGATTGATGATGCAGATGTGGTTGATGGTTGTATTGTAGTGGTGATTGATTTTGTGCTTCAATGTTGTTGATGGGTCCAGTATGAAAATTGGATGAAACGTGGCCTTCAAATTATGGTGTTGTGTTCCAAGAGTATCCAGTCTGAAAATTTATGAAACGTGGTACCTGGAGGTAGAAAGAAGGTCGTAGCCTTCTGTAGGTCGGCACCTACGTACTAGTATATCGGCTAGTACAAGAGCTAGGGGGTTGTAGCTCCTTTCCAGTAGAACCTTGAGAACGAAAGAAGGTTGTAGCCTTCTGCAGGTAGAAGCCTGCGTACTAGTATGAGTCTGCACCAATACATTGTTGTAAACATATTTTCTTATTATTAAAAGAAGATAGAGATGACAACAACAAGTGGTTTTTACCCACATTGGGTTTCCACCTTACATCTTGGTGTTCATGTGTGATGCTTATGTGTGATGGTTCTTTCTATTATTAATTGCACATGGTTACCGTTTAATGTTTAATAAAGTACTGATACTCAGATTAGAGATCGCATATGATGAATTAACAAAATCATTAGTTTGCTGGATATACGCTTGTTTCCTTAATCACAGTTGCATACACACACAGGTTGCCTTCATTGAAGTAGCGTATATGAAATTGAGTAAGAAAAGAAAAAGATTATTGACTTGACTAATACTTATTCACACACTCCTCCCCCCCCCTCCACCCACCCCCTCCACCCACCCCCTCTCAATATTATTTCCAACAGTAGAATGTTTCATTTGCCAACCAAATGAAGTTGAGACAATTAAGACCCCGTGTCTATTACAACGTTTAGAAATTCCAAGTTAGCGTTGGGAGGAGGTATCAATGGATTTTACCACAGGTTTACCCAACTCTGAAGGAAAGAGTGTCATCATGGTGGTAATTGATAGACTTACCAAGTATGCACACTTTTGTGCATTATCTCATTCTTTTAAAGCCAATACAGCTACTACTGAATTTATGGAAGCAATTCAAAATTTACATGGAAACCAAATATTATTGTAAGTGACAGAGATCCCATTTTCACTTTAAATTTGTGGACATATAATTATTTTCTTGTCTTGGTACTCAATTAGCTCATAGTTCATCTTAACATCCTCAATCTGACGGTCAAACTGAGATAGTGAACAAATGTTTGGAAGCATATTTTCGTTGCTTGGTATCTTATAAGCAAATAGAATGGGTCAAGTGGTTACCTTTGGTTGAATGGTGGTATACCACTTCCTTCCATACTGTAGCAAAAGTGACCCCATTTATGGCACTTTATGGATATCATCCACCGTCCATCACATCATTTTTAAGAAAAAATTCTAAGGTTCAAGTAGTGGAAGATCACTTCAGGCATCAACAACATGTTCTCCAACTCTTAAAGGATAACCTCACACTGGCACAACATCAAATGAAACAATGAGCATATTAGCATCATAGTGAAAGAAGTTTTGACGTAGGCGACTGGGTATTTTCATGGCTACAAGCATACAAACAAATGTCCCTCAAGTAAGTTTAAGTATAATAAATTATCACCCAAGTACTATGGTCCTTTTAAGGTGGTGCAAAAGATTGGTACTATGGCATACAAATTGGAGTTGCTTACATATTCCCGAGTACACCTAATTTTCCATGTTTCATGCTTAAAGAAGGTGATTAGTGATAAGCTCACAGTTCAAACAATATTGTGAGAACTTGACAAAGAAAGAAAAATCATATTGGAGCCTGAAGTAGTCATGAAAAAAAGAACTCGATAGTTACAAAATTGATCAATGTCAGAGTATCTCATTAAGTGCAAGAACTTACCCACTGAAGATTCCACATGGGAGGATGAGAATTTCATGCAAAAGCATCCATAACTATTCAAGCTTTGAGGACAACAATTTTTGTAAGGAGAGGGGCATGTTAGGTCCCTTATTGTTATTGTTAGTGCAACCCCCTTATTGTTATTGTTGTGCCCATGTAGACCCCATATTTTTATTGCTATGCCCCATAGAAGCCCACTATTGTTATTGTTGTGTCCTTAAATTATTATTATTATGTAAAATCTAATTATATTCTTAACCCTTAGATTCCTATCTATACCAAGGAGGTCTTGTCATTTGAATCATTAAATAATTGTTCATTTATGTAATGTAGAAGGAGGTTTCCCCTCGAAGAGGCTTATTTTGAAGTCACTGACCTATTTCTTCTTCTATTTTGTGAAATGGTTACGTAACATATTCGACTCATCATGGGAACAGACAATCAACAGCCTCCATAATATTTGTAGACGACATGTTAGATCTCAAACCACTAGCTCAAATATTATGTTGGAAAATTAAATGATTAACATATTAGAGAGTTGTATTCCAAAAGAGAGATAATATGTTGAATTAAGCACAATCAAGCATAATTCAACATACATAGAAATGTAGAAACAAAAATATTTCCATATACAACATTTTTCTCATGCATTGTTCACGTCTTGGTCAAATGGCAATGGCATCTTTTATAGCACCAATATGTAAGCAACACCTTTTAAGTTAGGAAGGTGAGGTCCACCTAGAATGGTGAGGGACCATAACAAATTCCTTCATTTTTTATTTATTCTATAAACTAATCAGTTGCTTCATTCTAGCTTCCTAACCACTTGCTTTCCTCATTGGCCATCTAGTTTATCCCTTATTAAACCACTCAATTACCTACTCGATTGACCAACTAAGTTGATTTTCAATTATTAAATTGTCTCCAAAATGTATACAAGCATGATGAACCTACATGGCCGATTGTACCAACACCTCTAACACTCTCTAGGATGGAGAATAAACATCAACAATATATAAAGTAGGATTACCTTTCTAGGGTTCAAGCACTTCTCCCAAGCATGTTATCCTAATTTATGCCCGACAATTTGTAATAGGTCAAGAACCTTTCTTAAATACAAAACATCTAAAGCATCCAATTCCATATTCACCAAGAGTGCAATCTCAATCAAATCATATTCCATGCCATATATAAATTTTGAGATTTAGTTGATCAATATAAAATATTTCACCTCAACCTTTAGGTTTTACAGATCTATTTCATATGAACTTTTAGCTTTAGATATTGCTTAGATATATTAAATTACTTTAGAAAATAATTCTCTTATCTTCAATCTAAATCATAAGGAATCCCAAGAAAATAAATACTAATCAAGTTTACTTCAATGCAACATGACTTTATCCCTTAGGGCACACTTTCCTTAGATCTAAAATTACTTACTAAGTATACTATTCCAACAATGTGTCCACCCCTTTAACTTCTACATGTTTATTAAACCACTTAAAAAATTCAACTCAATGCTATGTCATCCTCTCTTGAGGTAGGGCTCAAATACCTTCTCCAATATTCCTAATGCTCCTCCCAAGAAAGAACCAAACTCATTGTGCACACCTTATAAAGAATTCACCAAGCTATATAGGTTTCCGAACCCCCAATTAAGTATGCCACATAAGAATCAAGTAAAGGCATGGAAATCCATGAGAACATTATCTCTAATGTGTATTCCCATGTTTGTACAATCAAGAGTATTCAACACACCATACACCCAACATTACATGAAGCACCCCAAGCATTGTGAAAACAATTTTAGAGTAATATTAGAATGGATATTTCCATAGTCATTAACTTGATGTACATGAAACCTTTTGGAAAGCTGTGTGTTATCACTGGTATGCCCGATGTTTTGGGTGAATACTTCACCCATCTTCAGGGACATTAATACTTTCACCCTGAAGATGGGTGAAGTGTTCGCCTGAAACGTTAGACATACCGGTGATAGCACACAACTTTCCAGAAGGTTTCATCTACTTTTAAAGTCCATAAGTTAACAAAATTCAATGTGTTTTTTATCATGCAAATTTACATAACATTAAAGTATTTCATAGCATTGAGTTGAGTTAAAACGATGATTGAAACATTTGTCATTCTTATGATCCCCAAATGGTCATCCAAATAACTTACATAAAATTAAATTCTTTCATGGCATTAATTTAAGTCAAAAGAATGATCAAACTACTTACCATTCTTATCATCCCAATTTTCATCAAAAGACTTTGAGAATTATTTTGAGTGTTGAAAATTGTACCAAGGAGGTGTTTCCTAGGAATTTCTCCTTTTGTCCTAGGGAGACACATAAATCACCTTTTGTATAAGTGATATTATGAGTTTATTGATATCAAGGGGGCTAATATACTTTTTATGTGGAGATGTAACAGGTACTTTAAGTTATTAAAGTCACGTGTGTTTTAAAAGTGACTTTATGTGTAAAGTACTAAAGTATACTTTATATTATTAAAGTGACTTATGTTTTGAACGTCACTTTATGAGAAAAAGTGACCATGGTACTAAAACATTAAAAAGTACTAGGGAGACTATTAATAAAACAAGGGGACCGCATGAGGAGGGGTCAAGTAGGGGACTAATCTCCACCCTTGATCTAAATGGTTTGAGATTGAATCTCAACCATTAGATCTTAGGGATAGGGTTTTCATCTTTTCCCAAGAGACAAAACGGAGAAAAGGAGTTTTGGAGGCTCATTATACTCATGAGAAGATTTAGGAGAGGAACTAAGTGAATGGAGGAGGAAGGCTTTGTGAAGAAATTACACTACAACAAAAAATAAGGAATCTATAATACGATTCCCTAGAAGGTCGAGTTGAAGTTGAGACAGGAAGAAAGAAATTTAAGGTAGAACCACTGTTGCACTCAAGTCAAAGCTTGTTACAGGTAATTCTTAGCGTGAGGTAGAGTTATATGGGTCACATTTTTTATACCTAAAAACCTTCTCACATTTCAAGAGATACTAATGAGATTCTTGGGTTTGCTAAATGAGAACCTCAGACCTATTTGGAGGGTAACTAGAGGCAAAGTTCAACATATTTTCTAAGTGTGTATGTGCTCATAATTTGGGAGAAGTTTGCCAATATGTTTAGCCTATTTTCTGAGTGTGTATGAGCTCATAATTTGGGAGGAGTTTGCCAATATGTTTAGCGTATTTTTTGAGTGTGTTTGAACTCAAATTCTGGGAGAAATATATCAATAAAAGGTTTGTGTTAGTGTTGTGATGCTAACCCAAGTTTAAGGGTAAGAGGAGATAGTTAGTGGTTCAACTCCCGTGCATAAAGAAGTTGCAAAGAGACCAGAATTATTTGCTAGAAGGAGAGTAACTAGTTGAGGAACTTATCAATCCAAAATTTTAGTGTAACAAAAGAACTATTGAGAAGCAGCCAAAAAGGGAAGAGATAAGTTAAACTCTTCTTGCATTTTTTTATTGTGAAAATCCTCTTAAGAAGCAAAAATAAAAGTCTCCTTTTAGCATTGGTTTTCCCCATTGTGGGGTTTTTCCAAGGTAAAGTTGACCAAAATAATTGTGTCAAAATTATGTGTGTGCTTGCTTATTGTTCATTGTATTAGTTGAAAAGTAGAAGCTCTATTTTTATTTCAAATGAATGCTCAATAATTTTATATCAACCTGTGAAAATATGTGGGTTGAGCTTGAAAAATACTAGAAAAATTTGTAAACTAGGAAAGGGTGCAGATGATTAATTTTCTACATGGTATCAGGGCCTGAGCAGTCAGATCTGAAAGTTTTGCATGGGCTGATAATACCAACAAGCAATTATTCTACATATTCAGTGAACAAAAATCATTAAATCTCATTCAGAAAACCAAAGTGTTGTTGGTTAAGAGGAAGAAGGTTACCTAGTATCAAATTCGTTCCATTTTATTGGTGTGGGGGTCATGGCAACATGGTTGAGGGTTGAGGATAGATTGGAAAGGGATGATAATTTTTGCCCTTGGAAGGAGAGAATGATGCTATTACTGGAGGAATTTTAAGTATGGTACATTATGGAGGCTCCTGTACAACTTCCTACTAATGCCACTTGGTTAGGAAAATTCAACAGAATAATGTGAAGGCTAAGAGGATCCTTATAGATTCCATGAAGGACCATTTATTCCCTCATGTGACCAGGATAAGATTTTCCTACCACATGTGGGAGTCCTTGGTCACATTACATCGAGTTCTAATGAGAAAATGAAGATGGTGCTGAGGAAAAAGCTAAGAAATGCCAAGATGACCAAGACCGACAATGTGAGCTCATACCTCACCAAGGTCTCATAGGTGAAGGATGAGTTGGTTGTCGTGGGAGAGGCTATCCTAGAGAACTAATTGGTTAGGATTGCATTAGATGGATTCACCAAGAAATGGGATGGAATCATACATGGCATTGTGGTCAGAGAGCACTTTCCATATTAGAGGAGGATGTGGGATGATTTCATCCAAGATGAGATCAAGAGGAGTGCCAAGGCAGGTAGAAAGACTGGTGGGGGAGGTCAGGAGGAGAATGTTGTCCTTGCAGTGAAGGGCAAGAAGAATACAAAGAAGGGGTCTTCTAGTGGAGAAAAGAAGGAGAAGGGGAAATAGAAGGCGAAAGAGAAGGAATTAAATTGTAATTCCACATTTCATGACAACTTGTATTATTTAACTAAGTTAACTAAGTTAATTTGACTTAGTTGGCTCAGTTAATTCGAGTTGAGGGTCTAATTTGAGTCATGTAGAGTGTCTCCCACATTATAGGAGCCCTGGTTGAGTTTATTTTGAGTTTTAATTAATTGATTGAGTTTAACTGAGTGAAAGTTAGTTAAACTAGTTCCAACTGATGGAGGAACAAGTATAAGGTCAGACAATGGGGTGTTGCTTCTTGTATTCAACTAGTTAACTGATGATTCACTCATAAATAACTCAAGAATATCAGATATGAGAGTTACCTAGTTGAGATTGGAGTTCAAGGACAATGTACTATTAGTTGTATAATCATTCAAATTGTACAAATGGTGCATGCAGTCAGAGGAAGGCTTATGATGGATTGCATAATTCCAATTGAGGAATTTCCCTAATTAATAGGGGATAATTCCCAAGGAAACAATGCAAGGAAATAGGGACTTGGGAAAGCAGAAAATTGGTCAATTATTGACCTATGCTTGTCTAGGAAGTAGTGATACGGATAGAGATAGTGTAGAGGTTACTCGGGCATGAGAAAAGCATGTAATCTTCTCATATTTTCTGACTAATGTAATATACAGATAGCATGGGTTTTTAGTTGTGGCTTTCCCCATGAAATATTTGTGTAATGTGTTGATTGAATTATTTCTCTTGTATGTGTCATGATTTCACGGTCGTTTAATTGTTTTTGTTGATGAGTAGAGTAGATTCAAGTCTATTGTTTTAGTAAATTACAATTAGTAGTTTGAATCTAGAAGGAATTTCTATAGTCCGATTGATTGGTTCCATGCACTTAGATTGGGATGGTAGTGCTAGTTATAGGAAGAGTAATTTTGAGTGTTATTTCTCTTTGGGCTCAACAACTTTGTCACGGTTCAGAAGGAAATAAAGGTCAGTGGCATTGAGAAGCACAAAGGAAGAGTATATGGCAGTTAGTTGAGCAAGTTGTAAGGCATTTTGGCTTCACAAGATGCTATTTGGTTTATTTGGTCAGAGGTTGAGACCAACTATGATATGCTATGATAATCAGAGTTGTATCAAACTCTCTAAGAATATAGTATTTCACGATTGTTCAAAGCATATAGAAATTAGATACCACTTCATCAGGGACTAGGTTTAAAGGGGAGTTGTGAAGCTTGAGTATATATCCATTGGTGCACAAGTAGTAAACATTCTCACCGAGTCATTGCCAAGGGCAAGCATGTATTCTTCAGAGGCGGGATGGGAGTGGTGAGAACCTTCCTTGTTTAGAGGGAGTGTTGAAAATTGCACCAATGAGGTGTTTGCTAGGTATTTCTCCTTTTGGCCTAGAGTGACACATAAATCACCTTTTGTCTAAGTGATATTATGAGTTTATTAATAAAAAGGGAGATAATGTGCTTTTAATGAGAAGATGTACTAGGTACTTTAAGTTATTAAAGTCACATTTGTTTTAAAAGTGACTTTATGTGTAAAGTACTAGAGTACACTTTATATTATTAAAGTGACTTATGTTTTAAAAGTCACTTTATGTGAAAAAGCGACCATGGTACTAAAACATTAAAAGGTACTATGGAGGTGATTAATAAAAGAAAGGGACCACATGAGCAAGGGTAAAGTAGGGGACTAATATCCACCCTTGATCTAAATGGTTTAAGATTGAATCTCAACCATTAGATCTTAGGGATAGGGTTCTCATCTTTTCCCAAGAGACAAAAAGGGAGAAAAGAAGTTTTGGAGGCTCATTGTTCTCATGAGAAGATTGAAGAAAGGAGGAGGAAGGAGGAGGAAGGATTTGTGAATAAATTACACTACAACATAAAATAAGGAAGCTACAAAAATTGATTCCCTAGAAGGTTGAGTTGAAGCTGAGACTAGGAGCACAAAATTTAAGGTAGCACCACTGTTGCACTCAGGTCAAAGGTTGTTCTAGGTACTTCTCGGCGTGAGGCAGAGTTATAGAGGCAACATTCTTTATACCTAACAACTTGCTCGTATTTAAAGAGCTGCTAGTGCGATTCTTGGGTCTAATAAATGATAATCTCAAGCCTGTTGAGAGAGGTAACTAGAGGCAAAGTTCAATGTATTTTCTGAGTGTGTTTGAGCTTAGACTTTGGGAGAATTTTTCCAATATGTTCAATGTATTTTCTGAGTATCTATGAGCTCAAACTCTGGGAGAAATCTACCTATAAAAGCATGTGTTAGTGTTGTGATGCTAACCCGAGTTTAAGGGTAAGAGGAGACATTCAGTGGTTTGACTCTTGTGCATAAAGAAGTTGTAAAGAGACCAATTGTTTTTGCTAGAAGGAGAGTGACTACTTGAGGAACTTATCAGTCCAAAATTTCAGTGAAATAAAGGAACTTCTGAGAAGTAGCCAAAAGGGGAAGAGATAAGTTAAACTCTTGCATTTTTTTGGTTGTGAAAATCTCTCTTAAGAAGCAAAAATAAAAGCCTCCTTTCAGCACTGGTTTTTCCCACGGTGAGGTTTTTCCAGGGTTAAGTCGACCAAATAATTGTGTCAAAATTATGTGTGTGCTTGCTTATTGTTCAATGTATTAGTTGAAAAGTAGAATAACTCTTTATGTTTCAAATTAATGCTTAGTAATTTTATATCAACATGTCAAAATATGTGGGTTGGACTTGAAAAACACTATCAAAATTTGTAAACTGGGAAAGGGTGTAGATCATTAAATTTTCTACATTGAGAGGTTGACACTTTAATTAAAAAATTAGGAAATTGTCTTAATAGTTGTTCATAGCCATCACAAAACATTCACGCCTCTTAGTTGATATTATATTCATATTCATGTTGACATATGGTTTATAATGCTTACCCAATCATAATTTTGGCGACTTAATCTAATAATAACTCCAAGCTACTTGACTAGGGAAAATTTTGGAGGTAATAATCATAGATGGGCTAATTTTACATGATTACGCCCCCCCTTCCCCCCCCCCGCAAAAAAAAAAAATTCCAATTTCTATTTTCTCTAAAAATGGATCGCCTAAATTTTCTAGGATAAGAGTATTTTACCTTGAAAATCGCCAAAATTTTATAATGACCATATAAAATCATTACAAATTGAATATGTTTACAAAAATATTTTGAAACATTTTATAGCGTGAATGTTAGGGACTACTAATAGTTTGCCATGGCTTATGAACTTTAAGGTCAATTTTTTTTTTTTTTTGTAAGCTTAGGTAGGACCCTCTCATTTTCGAGTTTTTACATGTCTGTTATTCACCCCAGTTCTAGGGAGGGTAGCACAAGAATTGAACCCAAGATCTCTGGTTCGGTGAGACTTCATTTCCACGGCCATTGCCACTTGAGCTACCCCATGCGGATAAATTTAAGGTCAATTTTCATCCTTAAAATTTTCCCTATATTTGACCCTAATGGGACACTTTGCTTCACTAGTTTATCTATTTATCCCTTCGTATGAACATGTTATGAACTACCACTCAATAATTAATAAATTATCAAATGTAAATAGTACATAGGGTTAACATTCTTTTAGGGTAGAAAATATATTATAATATGAAAAATGATGATACAATTGATATAAGGTGAAATGCACAAATAATATTAGAAGAGGTAAATTACATGGAAGTATGTGACAATTTTGAAGAGACCCCTCTTTCATTAACTAGGTTAATTATGTTTAAATTATGTTGGTTATACTTCAACCCTTGTAGAGATGCTTTGCACTTGAAATAGAATCAAAGTACACATGTTAGTGGTCAATTCAACCATGAGTCAACAACATTTTTAGTCTAATACATAAAAACCTTTATTCATTATGAAGGTGTTGGCCCAAAAGTCACACTAAGAGAGGGTGGTGGGGGGGGGGAGGGCAGGAGGGGGTAATCAATGTCAAATCAATTTAACAATTTAACAACCTTTCTTAACCATTCATCCATATAGAAATTAACCATAAACATTATGTCATTAATTATATCAATGCATAATCATATCAGTATCATAACAAGAGAAAACAACAACATAAGAAAGCATCACATCATAAGGAGACACAAAATTTTAGGTAGAAACCCAGATGGGAGAAAACTATCAAATCTTCTTCTACTTAATTTTCAATTCTTTTACATCAATATGTAGACCCCAACCTGTGGGAGTCAACTAACCCAAAAATATGCAAGTTTCCACTAGCAGTAGGCTACAACTTGATTAGGGCTATGAACTCAAAGATGCAAGCAATTGCTCAATGTAGGATACAACCTAATTGAGGCTCCAACCTCTAGATTGAGTATGCTCCAACCTGCTTGAGGCTTCAACCTCCTTCCTTTGCTTCATTATGGACCTCTATTTCATCACATTTTCAAATTGGATCCACAATCATAAAATATCACTTAATGATACATAAAGTCTTGAATTGCAATACATACCAATATTGACCATACAATCAGTTGCAACAATCACTGTCCATATAATATGCAACTACAATAATTATTATCCATACAACCTACAACTAATGTCTCAACTATAATAATTGTCAATCTCTGCTACTAGTTGTCATATTGTTGTCCTAAAATGTTGCTCCAACCATAACTACAATATGATCATTCAAACCTTTCCTCAAAACATGTTATCTTCATGTGTCTAACATTCCTACAATATGCTAATAGACTTTCCAAACATACACAAGAGTTTCTTATCATCAATCATGACTTAAAACACTATCAAACTTATATAGTTGCATCTGTCTTTAAGTCCTTATTGCCCAACATCTTCCGATTTTCAATTTGGATCAATAATGAATTCAAAAACCCACAAAAACTATAATACATTAGGGGAATTTTGAGGTATAAAATGGGCCTCCTAAGGAAAATAATAAAATAAGAGATGATTTTTTTAAAGAAAAGAAAGAAAACTACATTTTTATTGTATTTTTGACTTATATCCTTGTAGGTTTACTAAAATTTCAAGTGTGTACACTTGTTAGATGTGTAAATAGATTATGCATCAAACAAGTACCCACTTTGCATACTTTTGAGTAGATCCATATAGAGGAAAATTCAAAATACATGGAAACACATGTTTCATACATGTTTTTTTTTTTTTTTTTTTTTTTTTTTTTTTTTTTTTTTTTTATGTGGATCTACCCAAAAGTATGTAGAGTGGGTACTCATTCAATGCAGAATCTACTTCTGCATCCAACAAGTGTAAACACTTGAAATTTGAGTAAACCTTAAAGGAGATAAGTTGAAAGTACAATAAAAAAAATGTAGTTTTCTTTCCTTTCTTTAAAAAAAGCATCTCTTATTTTATTATTTTTACTATTATTTTATTATTTTTCTTAGGAGGCCAATTTTAGACCTCAAAATGTTTTTTCATGTATTTTGAATTTTTATCAATGTAGATCTACTCAAAAGTATGCAGAGTGGGTACTTATTGCATGAAAAATCTAATTCCACATCCAACAAGTGTACACACTTGAAATTTGAGTAAACCTTCAAGGAAATAAGTCAAAAATATGACTAAAAAAGTAGTTTTCTTCTTTTCCCTCAAAAAATATTCTCCCATACAAATGAAATCATCATATTAAATCCTATTAGTTCTCTTAAAGTTGATTTTGTTGGTACATTTTTCATTTTGAGGCCCATTTTTTACCTCAAAATTGTTGAAGAATCTAGGGAAAAGTAGTGTAGTGTGATTCTTCGTTACTTGATAACAATTTGTGGAGTCTTTTTACTTTTTATAGTTAGCTTAATATTCTTCTTCTTCTTATTAATGCATGTGTGTGTACTTCATCAAACTGCTACCAAAACATAAGAACAAGAACGTGAGATGTTGGCTTTATGCGAGGGCCAAAACGTCTCTTCTCTTGAGAGGAAAACCCTTTAGTGATTTTCCCTTATTGAAGCTTCTATTGATCAATGCTAAACCCTAGACCCCTGACAAGAGTATCCTCCAAGCACAAGTCAATTCTTTCCTTCTTTCTGCACCTTATTCCCTGGTACTTCTTCCGGCACTTTGTTCTCTTACTATGAATCTTGTCTAGAGATAGACCTTCTTTGAGTGAGTCTTCTAGGTGAGGTGTTCCTCTTCTATCCCTTGCATAATTAGACTTCAACGTTGACCAACCAAGATCCTTATTGAGATATGAGTGTATGACAGTGTTGTTGTTCTGATGTCCTAGTTTCTCACATGTGTGGGAGGATTACTAGGTGTTATATGCTTTTCTCTCCTTCGCTTGAGTGTCTTTCTTCCATGGTGGAGTAGGAGGCATTGTAGGCCTAATTTCAGCCCCAAACAAGGAGAATATACAACTGTTATCTATTGGCTGATATAGCCACAAAATATCCCTCATTTTCTCGCACGAGTGACTGTGTATACCCTAGAAAACAGTCCCTCAGACTTCGTTGTTCTTCCTCCTTACCTCGCTGCCCTAGTAGACCCTTTCTCTTCGCTTTCTTCATTCTTCTTGTCCTATTTATTTTGCGGATTTTGAAGCTCAAGTAGTGCATTCTATTTGGAGTGGACAACCCTCTATAAATAGAGGATTGTCCCTCCATTTAGGCCGACTATTCCTCTTAATTGTAGGTAGACTTTGAGGGAAGTTTGGTGGCTGATTTGTTGAGCAAACTTTAGATAGTTTCCATGGTGGTGTAGCATGCTTGAAGGAGCTTCTTGATGGTACCATAACATAAGAGTGGACTTGAATTTGCTTGGAGGTTTTCCATTTAACTTTAATATATATTTGTACATGGTGTAACATGCCCTTAAGGCCTTCAACATTTCCTTTTGACTATTTGACTCACCTATAACACTTTGACATGTGTTAGACCTACTTCAATGAGTAAGAAACTCATTGACATATATTATAAAATAATATTTCTTTTCTTGAATAAGTACAAATATCAAAAGTAAATTTATGAAGACCAAACCTAGTTACACTTTACTTCAACACTCCCTCTTAACTAGGGAGGTATTCATACAGCATTACAAGGTGTTTGGCTATTATCAATCTTAAAGAATTCACATAAGAGAAACCATATTAGAAATCCATCTGTTATAGCATCATATCCATCAACATTGTCATAGTGCAAGGCCTTGAGTAACAACTCCATATCTCTACGAGATCATGAGCTACAATGCTGGCGAGACCAATGATTTATAGACACCTTCATCATTATATCTCAAGGTACATACCCACCCGGGTGTTCTCTGAGTATGACCTTCTAGGACTATTCTTATCTTGGGTTCCCAGCCCTCAAAGAATATCGGTCTTCTTGCCTATTGTTATCTTGGATGCCCTACACATCCTAAAAGATTATCAGATGCTAGATGATTACCTAGCCATCACATTCTTTCTTTCCAAGTGAAGACAAGAATGTTGTGTCTATGTTGTGTCTACATTTCCATTCATGGACTTCATATAGACTTATGACTGTTAGTCCTGGTCTAGTGCATGACCCATGAAATGGAAAACACAATTGTCACTCCTTTGTAATCAAGGGTTATTCAAAACTCTCTCTTGATTAGGGACCTTTTAGAGCTCCCTCTTAACTGGGGACTCTTTCCTTTATTGAAAACTTCTTCTTTGTGGGTCCTTCAGCTTCTTGATCTCCTTCCTTTCTTGATGTCATGAAGCCTTTGTTTGGACTTCTTCTAGGTAGGGCACCATCCATTGATCACTTTCCTCCCTGGTTTTTCATGTCATCCTTACTTCGTGGAAATTGGATTTCTTGTCATTCATTAGGTTTTCTTGTCATATTGGCTACTCTTTGTCATCTTGTCCATGCTTCAGAATTTATTCTCATGGATGCTTCGTTGTACTTGCATGTTTACATGCTTTGACCTAGTAACCCATCATGACTTCATCCTGATATTGTTCAACATTTCTTTTTCTTTTGTTGGATGGCTTATTTATCATGAAATATTTGTAGAGTAGAATCAATTATCTTCATCTTTCATATCTCCAAGGCTTTCATAGGTGTCAAGGGTCCTTTCTTTTCTTGTCAGAGTTGTCCTGCCTTCTTTCAGGAGATATCTTCAAAGCATTTTGTTAGATAGTGATTCTTGGTGATCATGCTTGATCTCTTTCTTCATTTGCTTCTTCTCAGATAGATAGGTCAACCATCTAATTCTTCTTGTGAGAGAATTCCTTTATTGCTTGCTTTCTAGACTTGTCATGATTTCTTATTGCTTCTTAGTTAACAATCTTATGCTCCTTATGTGAGGATATTATTTTGTTGACCTTCATTGCAATGCAGTACATGCCTTCAAGCATGTCTGTGGTGAAAGAGATTCTTTCATACTTGATCATGTCATAGAACTATTCCCATGACGCAATAATATACAAATGATAACACGGCTAAACCTTTGATGTATACATACCTCATCTTGATTCTCCTTTGATCGTCTTAGCTTCATTTGGTTGTCCTTGGTGTGGCCCTTCTTGCTTCATCTTAGCTTGCCTACATATCTCATTTTCTTGAATCCCATGAATTGGATTCCCAATGAGACATCTGCTTTGGTCCATGAACCTTCTTTTGAAGATTCCATCATAGGATCTTAAAGATCCTTGCCTTGCAAATGTTTCTTTTCTTTTTTATGATGGAGGTCTTCTAAGATTCTTAGTCATGATCAATTTTCCTTTCATCGTGGATGAGGTCATATACTAGGTATGCTTCTTCTACATGAATATATTGAGCTATATCTGTCATGATCCTATATTCCAGAAGATATTTCTACCCATGCATTTTTGTTCTTATTATAAATGCTACATCTTCATGAGTATATAGAACTCTATGTACTTCTTGCTTCTAGATTCTAGAGGGTTTTTCTAGCCATGCACTTTTATTATGTTCCTACATGCTCTTATACTACTCAAAAATTTGAAAGAAGTCTAGAAGTAAAGAGTTTGACCTAGTCATAGTAGAGATCTGGAGGATCTTCCTTCTTTTGCTTGTTTCCTTCTTTCGTCTATTGAGTTATGTCAGATTATTCCCTCTTTCTTTTGTTGTTGTTGTCCTTCTTAAGCTTAGGAAAATTTGTCTTGTAGTGTCCATATTCTTGGCATCCAAAACATTGGATTTTGGACATGTCTTTGTTGTTTGTTCTTCGTGCTCCAAACTTGCCAAATTTACCCTTTCTTTTGGCCATGGTAGCAAATTCTTGCTCCTTTGATCCCACATCTTCTTTTTCCCTCAGCCTGGTTTCCTCTGTCCTGCACAGAGACCACATTTCACTGAGAGTGGTTGCTTTCTTCTTGGCATATATGCTTGATGTAAAGTTTAACCACTCCTCAGGTAGAGCATTGAGTACTACTGTTGTCATCCCTCTGTCAGACATGACTTCCCCAAGTTCTTGAAGTTGATCTCTCATTTAAGAGATTTTCATGAAGCAGGGAGCTATCCATTCCTTTGTTATGTTCATCTTGTACGATTCATTCCTCAGAGATATTACTTCTCCGATTGTAGATATTGAGAATAGCTCTACTAGATTACCATAAATGTCTTTCGATGTCTCAAACTTGGAGACATAAGGACTGAGAGAGTCTTTGATTGATTCTATCATAATCCTTTGAGATCTTGTCTCATCCTTATTGTTCTTGGCTAAGGGTTGAGTTTGTTCCTTGTCAAGGATAGTGATATTCCCTTTGACATGCTTTAGGAGTTCATTCTCCTTGACAAGTAGATCAGTCCTCTTCTTCCATGCAATAAATTTATTGGTTCTGTTAGTGTCGGTCTTGAGCCCTCCATCAGTGATCAAAAGCTCTTTGCATGTGCATAGGTAGGTGTCTCATCAGTATCAGTTTTGCATCCCGTTAGGCATGCCATAACACTGATGGAGGAGTTGGTCCTTGTTCCCTTCTTGGCTTTGCTGGATCAGGTCATATCATTTAATGAGCTTGTGTTACATTTGTTTTGTTTTGTCTTGAAATCCAAAGTCTTAGGTCTAGGGTTTCGGTCAAAAGTCTTTGCAATGTCATGAGTCAAAAGTCCATGAGTCCCCAGCAAGCTAGAAGGAGGTATGTAAATATGTTTCATTGATATTTTCATCAGGTACAACTCATTTATACCTTGGATTTAAAAACCCTGTTTTTAAACCCAAGGTCATGTCAATTTTGCAAAAAATAAGGAAATTTAAAAAATTCTTCAAAATTTCGGCAATAACCCTAGTATTCTCACCAGAGTCCATCAGATGGTCTACCTGCAAAAAGAATGGAGTTAAAGCACTCAAAGAGCCAAAATCAGGACAAACAAAACTCAAATAAGTGTTAAAAGTGAATGCCAAAACAAAACATTAGAAAGTGGGTTTGGTAAGTAAATTTTTTCAAATTGGGTCTATAAAGAGTCAAATTCCCTCTAAACACCCTCATTGTGCATCTAAGATTTTGCAAAGAAGAGTGAGAGGGCGAAGAAGGCGAAAGGAGGCGAATTGCAGAGAATTTGGGTCACTTTCAGGTGCGCGACCTGTTGGGCAGTGCGCGACCAGTCAGCAGCCCCTCCGCAGTGTTAATTCCTAACGGGCGCGACCTGTCAAGCTGTGCGCGACCTGTCAAAGCTTGTGCGCGACCAGTCAAACTGTCTTCCGCAAAACCACTTCAAATTTTCTCAAATCGCCCTCTTGCTTGCTAAATTGATCGAGGTAGGGTCTATTAACCTGTTGGATGCTTGAAATATGAATGATGTGCTTGTGTTCATGTATATTTGCCACCAAAAATGTAAAGAGAAATGGATTTTAGTTATTGCTTGTTCATGTAGGCATAGTGCGGGTTGGTGTTTTTTCAAGGTTTTAAACTCCCATTTATTCCCTCCATTGTTTCCCATTAAATTCACAATTGTCATAATATGTATCTATCTTATCTCATTTGCAAAGAATACTAAGTTTCCCAGTCCCCAATTTCTAAACCCTACCCCTCCCTCAAGTACATTCCTAAACCCTAATGCCCTCCATACAGCAAGGATAAAAATAAACACAACAAGGATTAAAATATGTTGTGCAAAAAGAGAAAGAGAAATATAATGGCAAAATAATAAAACAAAAAACAGAGAAAAGATTGTTGTGCATAGTCATTACAAAATAGAGAACATATTGCTGTGTATATTCATAGCAAAAACAAAGACAATGCAGCTGTGTGTATTTATCGAAAGACATATTGCTTTGACTATTCATTACAAAAATAATGTTGCTGTGTCTCCCAAAACCAAACCTTGTTTTCCCTTTTCCCTTCTATCCCCTAATATCCTTGCTTCAATACAAATATTTTCCTTTTGAAGTTGTCAATAAATTCCCTTTTCTCCTTTTGACAAAAATGTAAATAAAGCCCTCCTTCCCCTATGACCAAATGTACATGAATCCCTTTGAAACAACAGAGTTTGCCTCATGATGTACATTAAAGGACAAAAACTCAAATGAACAATGTTGTCCCATACCCCTGTTGAAATGTATGTCCTTTCCCTTGGTTACTATCATA